>PVJX010002031.1:0-20959 GCA_004027295.1 Dolichotis patagonum
AGAATACACCTTCTTCTCAGCAGTACATGGGACATTCTCTAAAATAGACCATATACTAGCCCACAGAACATATTTAAGTAAATGCAAAAGAATTGAAATTATCCCATGCATGTTATCGGATCATAGTGCTGTGAAACTAGAAATTAATGATAAAAGAAATTGCGAAAAACCTACAAACACATGGAAACTGAATAATACATTCCTGAGCAATCAGTGGGTCACAGAGGAAATTAAAGTAGAAACTAAATAATATTTACAAGTCAATGAAAATACAGACACAACTTACCGGATTTTGTGGGATGCAATGAAAGCAGTCCTCAGAGGAAAATTTATTGCACTGAGTTCCCACATCAGGGAGACAGAACCAATACAAATAAACAACCTGATGCTACAACTCAAACATCTAGAAAAAGAAGAGCAAGCCAAGCCCAAAGCCAAAATAAGGGAGGAAATTATAAGGATTAGAGCAGAAATTCATGCAATAGAGACTAAGAAAACAGTACAAAGGGTCAATGAATCAAAGAGTTGGTTCTTTGAAAGAATAAATAAAATTGAGAAGCCCCTGGCCAACCTTATTTAAAAAAGGAGAGGAAAAACCTCAAATTCATGCAATAAGAAATGAAAAAGGTGAAATTACCACAGACTCAGTGGAAATACAGAAGATCATCAACACCTATTTCAAAAACCTCTACTCTCACAGGTTCAATAACACTGAAGATATAGACAGATTCCTAGATACGTATGAGCTACCAAAGCTGGATCAGGAAGATGTAAAACTGCTGAATAACCCAATTTCTATTACTGAAATTGAAAATGTAATTAAGTCCTTGCCTACAAAGAAGAGCCCAGGCCCAGATGGATTCACTGCAGAATTCTACAAGAAATATAAAGAAGACTTAACTCCAACACTCCTGAAACTCTTCAATGAAATTGAAAGGCAAGCAATTCTTCCTAAGTCATTCCAGGAAGCAAATATTACTCTAGTACCAAAACCAGAGAAACACCCAACTAAACAAGAAAACTATAGGCCAATCTCCCTGATGAACATAGATGCAAAAATTCTCAATAAAATATTGGCAAACAGGATGCAGCAAATCATCAAGAAGATTATTCACCCCGACCAAGTGGGATTCATCCCAGGAATGCAGGGATGGTTCAACATACATAAATCAATAAATGTAATCCACCATATGAATACAGCGAAAAGTAAGAACCACATGATCATCTCTATAGATGAAGAAAAAGCTTTTGATAAAGTCCAACACTCATTCCTGATATGAACCTTACAGAGAATTGGAATAGAAGGTCTTTACCTCAATATGATAAAGGCCATCTATGACAAACCTACAGCCAGTATCATATTAAATGGCCAAAAACTAAAAGCCTTTACCTTAAAATCAGGTACAAGACAAGGATGTCGCCTTTCACCACTCCTATTCAACATAGTACTGGAAATACTAGCCAGAGTAATTAGACAAGAGAGTGAAATAAAAGGAGTAAAGATAGGAAAAGAGGAAGTTAAATTATCATTATTTGCAGATGACATGATACTTTACATAGAAGACCCCCAAAACTCCATTGAAAAACTCCTAGATATAATAAATAAATTCAGCAATGTAGCTGGATACAAAGTCAATACTCAGAAATCAATAGCATTCCTATACACTAACAACAAAAATACTGAGAGAGAAGTAAGAGAAGTCACACCGTTCACACTAGCATCCAAAAAAATGAAATACTTAGGAATTAATCTCATGAAAGATGTGAAACAGCTATACAAGTAAAATTATAATACCCAGAAAAAAGACATCGAAGAGGCCCTCAGAAAATAGAAAGACATCCCCCATTCATGAATAGGAAGAACAAACATTGTGAAAATGGCCATTCTCCCAAAATTACTATTCAGATTCGATTCAATCCCAATCAAAATACCACAAACACACCTCATAGATGTAAAGAAATCACTCCTAAAATTCATCTGGAACCAGAGGAAACCTAGAATAGCAAAGGAAATTCTAAGAAGCAAAGACAAGGCAGGAGGCATCACAATCCCTGATTTGAAATTATACTACAAAGTTACAGTAATAAAATCAACATGGTATTGGAATAAAAACAGACCTGAAGATCAATGGAATAGATTGGAAGATACAACCACAACCACAAACCCCTCAACCACCTTATCTTTGATAAAGGGGCCAAACATGTTCTCTGGAAGAATGACAGTCTCTTCAACAAATGGTGCTCGAAAAATTGGCTGTCCATATGCAGAAGACTAAAACTAGACCCATGCCTATCACCATGTACTAAACTAAAATCTAAATGGATCAAAGATCTCAATCTTAAAACAGCAACACTAAATCTGTTGGAAGACAAAGTAGGTAAAAACCTCCAAGATATAGGGGTAGGAAGAGAATTCATGAACAAGAATCAAACTGCACAAGATACACTTCGCAGAATCAATAACAGGAACCATATCTTATTAAAGAGTTTCTGCATGCCAAAAGAGATTTCCAGCAGAGTGAAAAGAAAACCCACAAATTGGGAAAAAATCTTAATGGATCGTCTCTCAGACAAAGGACTTCTGTCTAGAACTTATAAAGAATTTAAAAAATCAGACCCTCGAAATTCAAAGACCCAATCCAAAAATGGGCATCTGAAATGAATACACAGTTCTCAGATGAAGAATTATGAGTGGCAAATAAATACATGAAAAAAATGTTCATCAACATTAGTCATTAGAGAAATGCAAATTAAAACCACACTGAGATTCCATCTCACCCCAGAAAGAATGGCCAGGATAGAAAACACTACCAACAAGTGCTGGAGAGGGTGTGGGGAAAAAGGAACTCTTCTGCACTTTTGGTGGGAGTGTAGACTGGTGCAGCCACTGTGGAGGTCAGTCTGGAGATTCCTCAAAAAGCTGGGTTTTGAAGTCCCATTTCACCCAGCTATTCTGCTTCTAGGCACATTCCCAGAAGAACTGAAAACATCATACCACAGAGATATATGTGCACCCATATTCATAGCATCACAATTTGTAATAGCCAGATCTTGGAAACAACCTAAGTGCCTATCAACTGAGGAATGGATTAAAAAGTTGTGGTATTTTTATACAATGGAGTACTACTCAGCTATAAAGAATGATCACATTGAGATATTTATAAATAAATGGACACAACTTGAGACCATAGTCATAAGCAAAATAAACCAAACTCACATATGTAAATACTGTATAGTTTCCCTAGTATGAGAGTTGGTAAGAGTATATAAGATTTTATGGTAATTATGATTCCCCATTTCATTGCTTTGAAGCCTTTCAATGTTTTCATTCATCAGTTGGAATGGTTTTATTCTGTTTTATTTGACTTTATTATGTGTGATGATATGAACAGCGGTTTTGAAGAAAACAAAACATTATGGCAGCCATTGCTGATTTAATATCATCTTCCTTATCCTACCATGCTTCTGCTGTGCTAATACCATCAGTTCTATCAAGTTGTGTCTTATCAGGATTTTAATATATGTGATAGTATAAACAAATCTTTTTATTCAAAATGAGATATTATAGTAGCCATTGATCATAGTTATGCGGTTCAGAATGTCCTGTAATTCTTTCATTCTCTTGAATGGTTTCATACTATTGTGTTATGTTTGATATTATTGTATCTGAAACTATGCTCAACTATAGCAGAGAAAGAGATATTTTGACAGCTACTGTTAATGTCCCGTTGTCTTGTTGTAAAGTGTTGTGTTGCTTATGTTGTTCTGTTCTCATCTGCTTTGTTCTGCCCTCTTTTTTTTTAATCTCTGTAAAAGAGAGAGCAACAGAAAGTGTTCTAAAGGATATAATTGCATGTATGTTTAAGTGTGGAAGATAGATGACCATACTACTGTTTTTGTTAGAGTGTTGAGCAGAACTGTTCACAGTCTCACTGTTTGAATGTCTACTTTTTATGCTTTAATTTTGTAACTTGAACAACTATTTCCAAAGTGACAGTATGTAATTTATCAACTAGTGATTTCTTGGTCGTTTTTTTTGTTGTTGTTGTTCTTTTCTTTTTTTCCTTTGGAATTCTGTATTGTTGCTACCCTTTTTTCTGTTTTGTTTGTTGGTTTTTTTTCTTTCTAAATAAAATTTAAAAAAAAAAGAAATAAGATCAGTGAAGAACAGGAACCAGTTAGGTCTACGTATCTCAAGGTAAGAACAGAAGATCTTCAGTTGCAGTTATAATATAAATTGTACTTAATATGCACGGGGCATACTTCAACTCCTTTAGTTATTCTAGCTTATGTAATTCTACAATGGCCTTGTAAATTAAGTACTAGTAGTGATTCCATTTTAGAGATAAGAAAACTAAGGCATAAAGAAGGTAAGTAACTTGCCCTACATATGGTAAATTTAAACTATGACCAGGAGTTTAAACTCAGATAAACCTGGCTCCTAACTCTCTGTTCTAAACCCCTAAGTATACTACGTATCTTCTATGATGGTCATTTCAGAAGTTCATGAGACTTCAATCCTTTCCCTACCTATGTGTTATTTCACCAGGATTCAAGTCCCAGAGAACATACTATAATGGGAATATCTTGGCTCCCATCCCCTGGTCTTGGCCAGTGGAGAGCATGTCATGTTTATGCAAGTCTTTCCAAGACTACGTAGAAAAGATCAAAGGGGACTCCCTTAAAGTAAATCATGGTGGCATTAAAGCAGAAGGAATAGGTCTTGTACAGTCAAATACCAAAAGTCTCTACCAGATCATTTCATTTAATTTCCAAATTAAGCTAAGATCTCTAAGATCTTTCTCACTCCACTGATATGTCTATGATTTTCATAAACTCCCTAAAAGTCAGGTAAGAACCAGCACAGAACACTAGTATTTTCACAAAGGAAAAAAGAGAACAAGAAAGAAAATAGAGGACTATTTTTTGACCTTTTAATGTACATTGGAACACTGTGCAGCTTTTCATACAATCTTATTTCATTATCTCCATACAACAAGATAGTCCACATAGGAGGACCTTAAAGGTTAGGAAGACCTAATGATTTGTCCAAGGACACATAACCAGTAGAGCTGAGGCTTAAACTCTAATTTGTCAGATTAGAATTTTAATTTTCTTAATTTATAAGCTATTAAAATAGGCTTGACTACATAAGAATTGGAGCAGTTCTTTGAGTACTGGGAAAACAATTCTAAGCACACATAATATGCAAACTGTTTTATAATAAAAACCTGAGAAGATTAAATCATAAATGTAAAAGCACTAATCAGATGGAATATGTTATGCTATAATTGGTACAAAGATATTAAAGTCACACACTCATTATAAAATGCATTGACAGTAAAATATCAAAAAAGGCTTGCATTTATCATAAAAGCATCACAACCTTGAACTTGTCACATATTTAAAGTGTCAACAGGTCTAGGTCTGTCATCTCCAACCCAGAGTAGAAGAAGAGACAACTGAGAAGAGAAAAAGGTTGACTGTTGATAACCCCTTCCAGTCTTTGTCAAATCAAGGGGCTGTACATGCAATGTAACTCTCCATTTCCCTAGCAAGAAGAAATGATCCATTCATTTACAGAGAAAATTTTGGAGGCAATACAAACCCTGTTTACTTCAAGTCATTTTTTTCTCATGAAGAGGAGAATAATGCGAGGAAATTTATTTTCTTCTGGAAATGCGGGAAAAGACCACCAAAGAGAAAGACACAAATCAGTCTATAATTTGTTACATTTTTATCAAATATTCATAATATATCTTGGGGAGGGGGAAATTCTGTACACATTATCCATACCACACAGAGAAGGGAGAAACACACTCTAGGACTTTCAGCCACAGATAGAAATTGCAGGTAATTCACACGAAGTCATTAACTAATTACATGACTCTGGCCCAGTCATTTGATTTCCCTCTGCCCTTTTGTCCATCCCTCAGTTGGGCACTACATAGAAACTCCCTGAAAACCAGATGTGACATCAAAGTCAGTGTTTTCCTGGAGGCCAGCCTTACTGACTTCTTTGAAAAGCACTAAATTTAGAAGTAGCGTGCAAATAACATTGCTCAGATTAAACTCGCTTATTAGTGGTCCAGATGATAATCAAAGGCAAACAGATGGTCGCTTAATGAATGTTATTGGAAGGAAAGCATCTTTAAATATAGGATTTGTGTGAAAAGTTTGCTTTTTCTTACAAGTTATTTTGATGATTACATTAGAATGTTGGCATCTCTTTTCAGAATAAAACTTTGTGGGACCTCACATAGGCATGTTGAGAAAGATCAAAGCTTTGCAGAGCCAATGGAAGATTTCTCCAAGTCTAATAAGCAAAACTATGCAGTTACAATGAAGATCAAAAGCCTTCACAGAAAGCAAACAGTTATAGAGAGAGCCAGAGTGTATATTTTAAGAAATCATAGATATCATGTATACTTTGCTCTTAGAAACACAACACATGAAACCTAATCTATAACAGTGCCAAAATGTGTAATGGTTGTTTCTTTTTTTAAAAAAATCTGAAATAAGATTCTTCTGACCCAAAGTACCTTAACCGTCTTAAAACAGGATTTGATTTACTTCATTTTTCTTCAAAAAACATGGTTTTTTACTCAGAAAAAGTGCAGTGAGTTACTATGTGTTATCCTCTCCTACACTGAGGACAGAATTACAAACTACATTTTAAAACAGACAAGAGAGCTTATCTATTGAAGATGCAATGAACATGAATTCATACTACTGATACTAACCAACAATAGTAATACACTGGGGTTTTTTTGCTTGTTTGTTTTTTGCTTTTTTGTTTTTGGGTTTTTTTTTTTTTTGGTACCAGGAGTCGAACTCAGGACTTATGCTAGCAATACAGATAATATTAATGAAATGTTTTCAAATTCCAAGGTATCAGGTAAGTTTTGTAAAGACATTTATCATAAAGAATTTCACACATATGCAAGTTTTCCTGTCTTAAAATTCATGTTAATGCCTAACAACTACAAAAAGTTATTGTATTATTTAAGGTTCACCCAGAACACGGAAGTCACACTAGCTATTGAAAACAAAAGAAATGAATACAAAGTAAATGAATAAAGCTGTTAAGCAGGAAATTTAAGGAATAAAAAGAGATTTCTAGTAGTGACGGCCTGCGAAGTGCTCACAACAAGCTCTCCAGTTAAAGACACCAGATTTGTAGCCTTTGCCAATTTCCACAGTGTAAATCCTCCTACCTCAGCTATCAACGTTTTAACCACTCTTAGTAAATTGCTGGAAACTTCAAGAAACAGCTACTAACTCCAGGACTCAGGAAAAAATGCTAGAATTATTAAAACCTACAAATAGCTCAGGAGAGTGAATGCTGTATAACTGCTGTTTATGAGAAGAGTGAAGAGAAAGGAGCCCCTTGAGCCTCAGGCGCAGAACCCTAAAAAATTAGATTTGTTTGGTCCCAGTGTCTCTGAGATGGGGAGGACAAAATTTGAAAATATCAGAGCAATTGCAAACTAGAGTCAATTTTTTCTATGGGAAAGACTTGTCATTACCAGGATGGATGAACATGAATGAAGCAGGCACAGAAAGCAGATCAGAAGCCAACAAGAGGCAGACAGGAAGGAGTACACTCCTTTTCTCTCCTCCTGCAGTCTTCTTCTACTGCCCCTAATGAAAGAGTAAAACGGCTGACAACATGAACATACGTTTCACCAAAGCTCAGCCCCAAAACTCTGGAACCAAGTCTAGAAAAGAGAATTTAGAAGTGCAAGACAATTCAATAAATGGCACAGTTATACATTGAAGAAAAAGCCTTTGGATTGTAACTCCTTATAATTTGCAAAACTTTTTAAAAAATCATTTGAAATAGCAAATGCTACTTATTATTGTATGTTACAATGTGCCAGGAACCATGCTAAATCTTTAACATAATCATCCTGAACACTATGTATAATATATCTTGTGCTGTTTTCACAACAACCCTGAGAGGTAGGCACTTTTAACCCCACTTAACACAGGAAGAAATGGAAGTACAAAAAATAAATAAATAAGAGAGTTGCCAAAGATCACACAGACAGGTGTTCACTAAGTGGTTCTCAAACATTAGTCTTCTGACTTCATTTCACCAATGCTGCCTTCTGTCCACAGAGACATAATTTTTAGTTAGAAAATAACCCAAAATGTCAGGGTTCACTTAGGAGGACTTCAGATTTATATTCTTAATGGTATATAGCAAAGATCCTATCCATCCTGACAGTTCTTGTTAGAAGAGTTATAGTGGTATGTAACCAATTTTCTATATACAAGATCTATGCATGAAAGCCACGATCTGCAACACTAATGTAAAAACCATAAAACAAAACTGTGATATAAACAACGCAAGGGGTTCTTTTTTCCCATGCAAAACCAGTTGAGAATTTGGCAGTCCAAGAACTGTATGGCAACACTCTGCCGCTCATAGCAATCACAGGCTGAATTTCTAGCCCGTCACTCTTCCTGCACAGGTGTATTCCATCTCAATGCTGCCTCATGCTTATCACGGCAACACCAGGCCTTTGTATCAGATATGGAGTCGATGTTCTACTCAAAAAAGAGGGAGGGCAAAGGCAGAAAATTCTGTTGTTTCAAAAAATTTCTCAGAAGCTCCTTGCAGGAACTTCTGCATATATCTTATCATCCAGAGCTGTGTCCAGACTACACCAAATTGAAGGAGAAAACATTCTTTTTTAGCTGGATATATTGCTAACCAATAAAACAAGAGTTCAGTGAGTTCGAAAAAAAGGTATAGAAATTGGTTTGATGATTACACACATCAGTCACAAGGATAAGTAGGACCAGAAGGATCAATGGCTTGTCTTTCACTTACTTTCCTACCTTCAAAGGTCTTCCCTCAATCTTTCGCTTTTCCTTGATTCTCTGATACAGATTTCCCAAGGCAGCCTTAGTTAAAACTACACATTTATCCCTTTATCTCCTTAAATTCCTTCATACTTGCTAGCCACAATGTCCTGACTTTGATTTGGGTGATACATCAAGAGCACACAGTAAACCTCATGTGAAGGAGTCTCCTTCAAGACGAGTGCTCCCATTTCATCCAAAGGAATTGTGAATTTGAAGAATGAGGAGTAGGAGACTGTTATTGTTTAGATCTAAAAACACTCCACAACAGGATGCTGCTCTGACGTCAGGCTCAGTGTTGGCAGCAATGTTCAAAGGTGGAGATTTTTGGTATGTGCTTGGATCATGAAGGCTCTCACTTCATCAGTGTATTAATCCTTTGATGTGCTCCTAATTTCATGGTATTATTGGGAAATACTAGAAACTTAGGGGATGAGACCTAGTTTAAAGGTCACAGGAGCTTTGCCTTTAGGGACTATTCCTTGTCCCCAACTCCTTCCTCCCTGCTCTCTCTCTTTCCTGATCACTGTGAGGTGAGCAGTCTCCTCAGCCATACACTCCTGATACCACAATGTCATGACATTCTGCTTTCCCACAGGCCTCAAAGCAGTGGAACCAGCTGACCATGGACTTAAACCTTTGAAGCTGTGTGCCAAAATAAACCTTTCCCCATTTAAATTGATTTCCTTAGGTATTTTGTCACCATAACAGAAAATTAACACAGAGACCTTAACAGTTCTGCTTGTGAGCTGTTTACTTTCTCTCTATTACTTCAGAGTATTTTAGTCATAACAAATGCAACATTCAACAAGATCCAGTTTCAAGAGGATGGAAAAATATTGCAAGATGTAGTAACCAACAGCTTCTGTCATCTTCCCCTTGCCTACCCTTCCCCTTTCTCTCCATGAGACGATGGCCAAGTTGAGAGAGTTCCCACACACCTCTCCCTATGCAGTGTCCCCCACTGACACTTTACATTAGCATGGTGCTTTTATTAGAATTACCAAATCAGTATTGATAAACGTTCACTAACTGAAGTCCATAACTTGTTCAGTTTCACCATATGGATGAGGCATATGGTCAATATGACTAACTTTGATCACCTGGCTGAAGTAGTATTTCTCAGATTTAGCAACTGACAGGTTTCCATAGTATCCATACATTTTGGAAGGCAGTCACTGTGTTCAGCCTGCTTTTAAGGAGTGAAGAGTCATGCTCCCCTTCCAATATGAGGGAGAACCTGCACAATTTATTAACTTTGAATGAGAGCTTTGTCTATTCTCTTCTATTATCTAATTCAATCACATAATATAATTAAACTTATTCATGCATATGTACATAATCAATGTGTATGCATAGATATTTTATATTTTGCATTATAATCAAATAATTTTCTCTTTTTTGTTGTTTCAAATTCTTCCACCTTTGGCTATGGGCAACTCTTTATATGGACCCCTGTGTTCCTTTGTCATGCATCATCAGTGTGGGCTTGTTTCTTATTTTGTTTTCACTATTTCTTTACTTTTTGGTATCATAGTATGCTTCAGGTTTGTGTATTAATTCCTACCTCAGTCCGAGAATCAAGCACTTCTTCAAATATTTTCTCTTTTTAAAATTTTTTTTTATTTTAAAGGGCATAAAATTAAACACAACAAAACAGAACAGAGCGGGACATAAGAAAGCATAAATTTCAAAGCTAGACAACCAGAAATCTTCACTATCTGTCATGTTGTCTCTTGTTTTCTTTAAAATGGTTGTCCATATCTTTGCATACAGGGAGCTTATACTAAATAACATAGCCAATGTTTTCACAAGATGTGTAGTTAACTGGCTCCCACTTGCTAAGGTGGGGGGAGACGGGAGGGGGTTAGGACGCCATGAGATGTTTGATTCTCAGCCTGAGTGCACGCAGGCTCACAACCACCCCCCAGAGAGGGAAGGAGCTCCTTGTTGTCCTGGCACCCTGAGTCACCCACACGGTGTAGGTCCCGAGGTGCCAGGGTCTCTCTCCTTCGGGCCTCCGAAAGTCTGCCATGCCAACCTGCTATTTCTTTCTGATCATTGCATTTCCAAAGTTCTGAAATGGCCAACAGACCACAGAAAGAATTCTCTTTAGGCTCCTGTTTGAAACCAGCAGCTATAGCAACCTGCTGGTCTTGCTTCAGGGCCACAATATTCTTTTATTTTTACTATCAATTTTAGTTCTCTCAATCATTCTTTATTAAACAAATAAGCATGGTAGCATCACATGCCTGTAATCCTAGTACTGTTGGAGGCTGAGGCAGAAGGATTGCAAGTTTGAACCCAGTATGAGCAACTTAAAAATTTACCAAGACCCTGTCTCAAAATAAAAAATAAAAAATAAATGCTTGGAGTGTAGCTTAGTACAAAGGTCCTGTGTTCAGTACCCAGTACTACAAAAATAAATGCATAAATGTGAAACTCCTTTCCTTTCATTTTCAGCAGAGACCCAACAAAATAAGTCTAAAGATATGTATTGCTAAAGACAGTAAGAAGGGGGTTTTCTTTATCCTTTTCTGTGCTGGTCCTCAACAGATGAGTCACATATTCAAACTATCAGAGGGAAAAGCCCATATGCAAGAGGATGTCACTACTTGACCTGCCTCAGAGCATTTAGAATGAGTCTTCTCGCTTTGGAAGAACTTTATTACAAGGAAGAGTCTTTGTGTCTCACCTTACAAAGAAAGGACAACTAGTCAGCATGTCTATATGCTCCAGCAATGTAAAGACTCTAGGACCAACAAAGGAAAGCCTAAAAGGAGGCTACAAAAAGGCACTGATGAAGGTGGCAATCTACACAAGCCCCTCAATTCAAATGCCCTTTTAAGAGTTACCAGTGTGTATTAAACAGCCAGTAGATCCTTCAGGAAAGCAGAAATATTGGTAGGACCATCTTGCATGGAAGAGGCCCAGGACACTGTGTGCTCCTGATGGCGCCAATGAACAGATGGAGGAAAAAAAGTCAGATCTGCTACCTGGAGTTTCCTTCTGATGGTTCTCACAAGCTGCATCCTCTAGGACTAGGCGTCTCTCATCATCTAAGATTGTTAATTCTCATTCACTCATCAAGAAGTGTTTATTCATCCCCCACCCTATGTGTCAAGGATGCTAGAGCTGGGTGTTAGAGATAAAGAGATGAATTATACTCTGAGATCTCTAATTTGCATATGAGGTGATGGGAAAGGAAGATATGGGTCCCAAACATGTCAACTTGCAATTATAATACCACTGCTTTGATAGGTGACAATAGGCAGAGAATCAGTGTAATGGCTGAGGATGGTAAGCAAAAGAAGTACACAGAAGAAAAGGAAGCATCTAAGCAGGTAATAATCGATACCCCAGCTCCTCACAAATTACTATTTCAGCCATTCTTCATATTATCTATGATTATATTATCATATTCTTCTCCTTCTTTCCTCAACTATTCTTTTCTTGGCCACTCTTACAGTCACTTTTTTTAACTTGTTCACTGTGTAAGTTAGGGCTTTGCCAGAGAAGTTCAAACAGTAGATTGTATGTTCACAATCACATATACACACAGAGACAAACAGAGAGAGATGATTGATTTATCTAAGTATAGAGGAGACCTGGCTAAGCAAATCTGAATTCTGTAAGGTAGACTATCAGGAAGATTCAGCCAGAAATTCTTCTTCAGGAGCTCATATTGTGGTCTGTAAGCAGAATTTCTTCTTCTTCAAGGAAACCTTGGTTCTGTTCTGAAGGGTTTTCAATTGTTGGGATCAGGCCCACCCAGACTATTCCAAATAGTATCTTCTTATGTAAAGTCAACTAGTTGTAGATATAAATCACATCTACACAATATATTCACAGCAACAGTTAGACGAATGTTGGATTGAATGACTAGCCAAACTAGTTGGATTGTTACATAGCCAAATAGACACACACAACTGACCATCACCTTCTCCCATCTCTTTCCTGCATCTTCCCTGAAGGCAAATGAGATCACAGTGTGAGAAGTTTCCCCAGGAGTTGTTCAGTGTGGTGGCCCCACTCCCCCTCTCTTGCCCACAACTGCTATTATGTAAAGTCTTATTAGTCTCAACCGTCTCTAATTTTGAATATGGTATGCTTGGGGTATAGCCTGAAGATCCTGGCTAAACAAGCAGGGCTACTGTAATACACATGAAAAGATAAAGGATGCCATATAATCATCTAGAAATATTGTAAACACAAAGTTCATTAGTTTAGAAATTAACAAATGATGAAAATATAGGAATTTGAGCCCCTAAATACCAAAAAGAACTTTCACCCCTAACTGTTCCTTCTTTTCCTTTATTTAAGTATACAGGATAGAACTAGTGTCAAGGTCCTGAAATCAACTAGAAATCTAGGTCATATAACTGGGCAATTTCATAACCACTGTGAATCTCGGTTTCTCCAGAAGCATTAGTTTCAGGAACTAATATTGGGGAACTAGCAGCATGGGGAACTAACAAACTTTACTTCAGAAAGTTATTATCAGGATAAGATGAGAACATTCATGCAAAAGTACTTAGCACAATGGCAAGTATGTTATGATGCTTGGAGTTGTTTTTCAATTGACTGTTGTTATCTCTAAGTACCTACTATATGCCCAGGAGACACTGAATTTAATAACATCTGACCTCTGATTTTGAAGACGATAAAATACAATGAGAATTTGGCAGTAAAATTTTAATTTGATGTGAAATTTTAATAAGAGAGAGTAAGGCAACAAGTACTCCATCCTGGGGATCAGGAAGTCTTCATAGTGAAATCCCAGATGAGCTGTTCTTCAAAGGACCAACAATACTTCCCTGAGCACAAAAGCAGGGAAGGGCGTGGAAAGCATAAGGAATAACATGTGCAAAGAGCAGAGACATGGATGGGCACAATATGCCCGAACAACACAAGAAGTGTGGTGTGAGCGCAGCACAGGAGTGTGTAGTGGCCAAGAGGAGACACAGAGGAAGGGCAGGGAGACAGAAGCATGGGAAGACAGCAAGAAATGAGCATCTTCTAGAAGCTAATGTCAGACAAGAGAGTTTGGCCTTTATGCTGGAGGTTTTAAGAGGCAGAATTCCAAACCTTCTCTTGACCATGGAGCAATCATACTGTAAATTGATAACACAGCATTTCAATTTACTTGTCTACAAGCCAGACATAGCAAATACGCACACTCCTGTGGAAATACTCTTTGCCAAGATCATCAATAATCAAGGCAGAGTAAGAACAGGGGGATTACATACACCAAAAACAAGTCAACCATGGCGTCCAACCCAGCCCATTCTTTACATCATCACAGGGCTGAGCATGCAGAGAACTGGGAAGGGAAGAAAACATTCTTCATTGAAACAAAAAACTGTATCCCCACACATTTCTCCCTCCTCTCCCTTCTGCACATGGCAGTTCTGAAACATTTCACACAGTTGAATATTCCCTCCTCCTTTCAGCACTTGCTTCTCTTGGCTTCTGGGACACCTCATTCTCCTGGTTGTTTTCCTACCTCTCTGGATGATCCTTTTCTAAACACTGGAACCCCAGGTTCAGGACTTTGGATCTCTTCACTGTCTTCACTCACTCCTTAAGAGATTTCATACAAACTTATTACTTTAAATAAAAATCTGTGTCCTGACAGTTCCCAAATTTATATTTCATCCAAACTTATTACTTTGAATACAATTTATGTCCTGACAGTTCCCAAATTTATATCTCCAGTGCAGCTCTCCCTTGGATTCCAGACTATGGGTTCTCAGTACTTCTACCCAAGATGGCAGGCATCTCAAATGTAAGATGGATAAAACCAAGTTTTTGGCATTCTAATCCAAACCTATCTAGTAAATATAAATCACATGAGTTATTTTAAAACATAAATCACCTTATTCTTTTCCTCAAGCCTGTCTAGTAGCTCTCCATATCATTTACCATAAAAGCTGATGTTCTTACCATCTCTTGCCAAAACTAATTCCCTCCCTTTACCTGCCTGAAACTGATTTCCTGCCTCTCTCTACTTTTATTTTTCCCTTCCACCTACATAAGTTTCTTTGCCTATCCTCGGTTATATCAAGCACCCGTTATCCTCAGGGCCTTTGCACTTACTATGCGTTTTGCTAAGGATGTGCTTTCCCCAAATGAACTCAACTCAGTGTTCCACTGAAGTTTTCTCTAACAAATTTATTTTAAAATACTCACATCATAGGATACTCACATCATAAGATAACACCATGACCCAAATCCTAAGAATACTTTAAGTCATGTAATGTTACATGTTTCACTTTTTAATTTGCTCCTTTCTGGTCTTCCCTACTATTACTAAAATGCAGTAAGACACGACAATTTTTAATTTTGTTGTGCTCACCTGCTATGCCTAGAACATCAAACAAAACCTGGTACATAATGCTCAGCAAACTTTTCTAGTTAACTAATTGACCTAGAAAGAAAAGTCCTAGACTAACTTAGAGTTAGAAGACCTAAATTTCAGGCCAGTTTCCATGACTTATATTCTTCACAATATTGAGCAAATAATCGTTCCTCTTTCATTTTGACTTCCTCATCTAAAGAGGGGATAGCAATATCTGTTTCACATATATAAAGCAGAGCAAATAGGATTATGTATAAAAACATAACATAGGAGGCACTCGACAAATGATTATATACTCATTTAACTTATTTAATTTCAGGAGAAAATCAAAGGACCTGAAACAGAATGAAAGTTTCATCCATTGCTAGCAGCTCTTAGACAAAATATGAACTGTTAAAACTAAGTTTGGAAATATACATGTTAAAATATTATCATTCCAATACTCTGCATTAAACCCTCAAACTTAAATAGAACGTAAAGGTCCAGATACATTTTTTAATTACATTCACAGACTAACAAGTTGCATTTTATGTCAAGTATTCATCTATAAAATTATTTCACACATTTATTAAGTATCTATATGATGGTTAATCTTTACTATCAGCTTAAATAGATTGAGAAATACCCAAGAAATTAGTAAATCACATTTCTTTGTGTTTTTGTATTTTCAGAGAGGATTAGAAGACATTTGTCCTGGCCTCGTTAGTGTATTTAAGCATTTAATGAGATAATAATGTCAGTACAGTAATGGAGGTGATAGAAATAGAAAGAAGGGCCTGATTGGAGGTAGCAGGGCAGTTGAGCATTACACTGTGGTCTATATCTGGCCAATGGCCCCTTTCTCTGGTGTGTTCTTGATTTGCTTGCTTCCTGGACATCACACTGTAAGGAAATTTCCTATTATCCCTTTTGCCATGATGTTTCTATCTTAAAGCAATGGAGATAGCTTACCATGAACTAAACCTCTCAAACCATGAGCCAAAAATACTGTGAGCCTCATTTAAGCTGTTTTTCTTAGGTATATTGTCACAGGGGCATGAAGCTGACCAATATAACATACTATATGTCAGATACTGTTTTAATCCCCAACCTTCACACCACTCCCTAGGTGACCCCTAATCCAAACCATTGCCATACTATCTACTGTGCAGAACTCCAGGCTGAGGACACCAGGCTTCTATTTCAGGGAAGCCCTGGGTTTTGCTTCATGTAGATCACCTTATTAATTGGAAATTTTTAAATAGTGATCACATTCCCTCTACCTTGGGAGGAGGTACAGTCTGCTATGGTTTGACTGTATCTTCAAAGTTTCTGTGTTGGAAACCTAATCTCCAATGTCACAGTGCTCAGAGGCAGGACCTCTGCCATGGGTGACTGATCCTGTCTTAAGTGGGAGTTAGTGATAATGGAAGTAGGTTCCTGGAAAAAAAGGAGTCAGGCCCCCTACCCTCCCTCTCTTTTGTCCTTCTCCCTCCTTCATAGGAGGCCCATGAGCAGGCCTTGGGTAGATGCCAATTCTCCAAAGATGCCAGCCCTACTAGATACTAGAGCTACAAGAAGCAAACCTTTACTCTTTATAAATGACCCATTGTCAGGTGTTCTGGTATGGTAATGTAAAAAGGGCTAAGACACAGCTCCAGTCATCATTTTGTCCTTTAAAAATTGAAACAGGAGAAAGAGAGAAAAAGAGAGCAAGAGAGAAGAGGAAGAAGAAGGAGGAGGAGGAGGAGGAGAGGAGGAAGGGTAAAAGGCTGGAGTTGAACAACTTAGGTATTCCAGATCACATTGTTTGGCTCAAAATAGAGTATTTGCTGGAGGATGGTGGTCTCAACTAAATGAACTGTTGAAAAAAGAGATTCACTGCTTTGGTCTATAGTTCCATCTACGTCCCCATATCCATAAGTGAATAAGAAAAAGCTAGTGCTTTCGTGGCCATGTCGTGTGGAAGGAAATAATATTGAGATACTCGTGTGATAAGAAACAAAAACAGTATAATAGGACTGAGAGTAAAAATGAAGATAGGATTGCTACTTTTATAGGATAGTCTGGTAAGGCAACATTGGATTAGAAACCTAAATGAAACGAGACTAAGGCCTAAAGATACTGGAGAAATGGCATATCATGCATAAGAAACAGTAAAGAAAAGGTCCTGAGGGAGAAACAAATTTGAGTTCAGGAAAAAAGAAAGTCTGAGTGTCCATAGCCAAGAGACCAAGGCAGAAAGAAGTCCAAAATAAGTAGTAGATTACTGAAGGTCCAGAGCATGTAAGAAATTACAGACGCAGTTTAACTATTGTCTATTAAATAATCTTCAAGAGACAGGACACAGATTTTAAAATTACACCACCAATGTTTGATTAGTATTTTGGCGTATTCTATCTAGGTTATTTCTAGGAATTTAATCATGTTTTCCTTTGCTCATTATTGTAATCATACTATAAAAGACAGTCTTAAGTTTTGTCTTTGACACAATATATCACACAAACTTTGCATAAGCTTTAGCATTCTTTGAATATATATAATGTCTGTATAATGTACTATCATGCTAAGGTTATCTGTCTAGTAGCAGTGTATAGATATCTTTCCCTTTTCCCTTTTTTCTTTTCTCCTTTCCATCATCCCAGTTGTTCTTTCCTTTTGAGCAGTTTCTTTCCCTTTCACTTTCACAATATCTATTGTTCATTTTGGATCCTATTTACTTTAAGAAGTCACTGAAAGATGAAAAGCAAAGGAATCAGAGAGAACTACAACCACATATATTCAGAGGAAGAGCGCTGTGGGTGTCCTAGTGGTATTTAAGATCAAATACAACCAGAACAATGCTTTTAACTAAGTGGGGAAAAGAATGAGAGGAAACTTCCTACACCCCTCTTTGTGTTGAATAGTGAGCAACAGATTCACTGCCTTGGCCTGTGAAAATTCCTGTGGGAAGCTAATTCTCCAAGGTCCACACGTACATAAATGCAACATAACATACATGTATGTATTCTGTCTTCTACCCATAGTCACTCAATTACATAGTCATTTACCCTGAAACAAAGACGACTTTTCAAATACAAAGGTGAACAAATGGGAGACTCTAAACAACCTAACAAACTGGAAAAACAGAAGAGTAGAGGAATCACTTCTGCAATAGCAGAATGAGTACCTACCTGTCTGATTCCTAGAGGCCCCCACTCAGAAAACATGCCTAAATTTGCTTCACTCAGAGTGCAGTCAAAATGAAAGGCCTATTCCCTGCAGCACTGGCTGAAAAAAATCATTGACAATTATTAAACATCACAGCTGTCTGAGCTGGATTAACAGCTGAAACAAGTAAGATGCAGGCTAAAAAATATCTTTTGAAAATGTGAACGCTGAGTAGTAATGGTCCATGAGAGGCTTTGACAAAGTGTCAATATATCCCTGGCAATCTAGAAAATGAAGGCACGTGAAGAGCCGCACACATGCCCAGCACAGACCGAGAAGGCCCTTATCTCTTATCTCTCAAGGGGAACTTGAGTCTCTGGACAAGCTGAAAGTGAAGGTTACTCCAGAACTGTCACTACCAGAATGCTGAACGTGTGCCAAAATGCGCAAATAGAACCTTAGGGCAAAAGCTGGTAGATCCAACACATTCAAAACACTCCGAGAAATTCTTACCTGACCAGAGACTTCATTGGCTACATGAACAATAAAAAAATTCTCCCCTTGGAGAAGTGAATCTGGTTTGAGAATTGCTGCATTATTTAAAATATCCATTTTTCAATGAAAAATAGTGATATACTAAATAGGAAAATATTTCTCCTAGGTGAGAAAGAAGGCAGTCAACACAAATTGTCTCTGAGCAAGCCCAGATATTAGATTTAACAAAGATTTCAAATCAGCTTGTGTTGAGAGCTCCCAAGACTGTTTCAGGTTCAGTGACTCACTAGAAGAATTTATAGAACACAGAAAAGTTGTTATAGTCATGACTACAGTTTATCATAGAGAAAAGATACAGATTAAAATCAACAAAGGAGAAAAATGTAAATGGTAGGGACCAAGAGTAGAGGTACAAGTTTGTGCTTGTAGTTTCCTAGTGTAGTTTTATAGTCAGTGTTTAATTTTTTAGCAGTGATATGTTACAATGTGTGCTAAGCATTGACAAACAGAGAAGTTTACCTAGGCTTGGCAGTCAGTTAAGTAGGTATGAAGCAACTATGTGAACAATCCTAACTACTTCATCTTCAGCACACAGTGGTCAAACTGGTACCCCATTGTGCTTGAGGTTCTAGCTAAGACAATTAGGCAAGACAAATAATTAAAATATATTCAGATTAGACAGAAAAAAAAACTATCCCTACTCATAGAAGACATTCTCTCATTACAGAAAATTTTAAGAAATACACACAGAACTAATAAACAAGTTCATTAAGTTTGCAGCATATAAGAGGAACATACAAAATTCATTTGCACTCCTATATGTTACCAATGAATAATCTAAATGAAATTAAGAAAACAAATCCACTTTTAATAGCAACAAAAGAAATAAAATATTTAGGAGTAAATTTAGCAATAGTAGTATAAATGATAACAACTAAATCTTGGAAACAGACTACATGTCCCTCTGCAGATGAAGAGAAAAAGAAAATGTGGTATTTACTCTCCATGGAATATGGCTAGCCATAAAGAAGGATAAACTTGAGTCATTTGTAGGAAAATGGATGTACCTTGGGACCACAATGTTAAGTGAATGTTAAGTGAAATAAACACGCAAGCTTAAATACTGCATATTTCTTTACTTTGAGAAACTCAAACTATAAATTAAGAGCAAACTAAAAGATAATAAAAATAGGGAGACAGATCTTTCTCAAATGGGAAGGTATTAAGAGATTGAGGGGTGAGGGATGAGAAAGGAGAAAAAAACGAATTAAGATATGTATGTACACGTACCAACTCCACACAAGGAATTTTAACATTTTATACTGCAAACATGTATAATAAAAAATTAGGTAATAGAAAACAGGAAATAACATAATAATAGAAAAGATCTCACCTAAGAATTGAGAAAATTAGCAACTTACCATGAGTCGTTTTACTAAACCTATAACCCACATCTTGTCGGAACAAAAATATAATAACCACCAAGAAAAGAACAGAATACACTGATCAGAACATACCATCTCTGACAGGTGAGAACATGTCACTTAAATTTTCTCCTGTAATCGAGTAAGCAGCCTGCCGCCCTGGAGAGTGACTGTGGTGTGGGGAGCCGCGGCCACCCCCGGGTGGGGAAACCAGAAGCAAGAGCATCTCCTGAGATCCGCGCCATGCTGGAACTTAGGGCGCCGAGCCAACCAGTAAGCAGCCTGCCGCCCTGGAGAGTGACTGTGGTGTGGGGAGCCGCAGCCACCCCCGGGTGGGGAAACCAGAAGCAAGAGCTCTCCTGAGATCCGCACCATGTTGGAACTTAGAGCGCCAAGCCAACCAGTAACCAGCCTGCTGCCTACAGGGTTGCAGGCCTAGAATCAAACATATCACACACACCCCCTCCCGTAACAATTGGGATCCAGGGATCTGGGTATCTCTTAAGAGGTGACCATATTTGATACAGCAAGTCGGGGGAGTTTCCTTCTACTATCTCTGAAGGCAGATATTTTTATCGCCGTTTTGCTTTGTCCTGATTAATGGTGTTACTCTATTCAATACTGTGTTGATCTGTTCTATAATGTTGTGTATTTTTTTGATTTTGCTCTACCTAGT
>PVJX010002031.1:21059-92433 GCA_004027295.1 Dolichotis patagonum
TTATTCCATCCTTTTTTTTCTGTTTGCAGCTTCACTGTGTGTTCACTTTGTTTGCCTTAATTTTGTAACATGAACAGCTATTTCGGGGAGTATGTGGTTTGTCAACTAGTGATTTATGGTTTTTTTTGAGGTTTTGTATTGTTTCTACCCTTTTTTCTGTATTGCTTTTTTTTTCTCTTTAAATAAAATTAAAAAAAAATTTCTCCTGTAATCATCAAAGATGGAGAAATTCTGTTTTCTTCTACTGTCTGTTTGCTTGGATGAAATATCTTGTTTATGCTTTAAGGCAAACCTTTGAACAATTTAATATAAAAATCAGGGTACTATATCTTAATAAATATTATCATCAGAAAAATAAAATAAATTTCTCATGTGTAAAATGTACTGTTCTATTTATAGAATATTACAAACTTCTTAGTAACATAGAGTAGCTTAATGTAATGGGATTCACTTAAAAGTAAAGGACACGCCCTGACATGGTGGTACAAACCTGTAATCTCAACACTTCAGGAAGCTAAGGTCAGAGTATCACAAATTAGAGCCTAGCCTAGATGACTTAGTGGCTTAGCAAGACACTGGCACAAAACAGAGTTTAAAAGAGAGCTTGAATGTAGCTCATGTAAGGACCTTACATCCAACTCCCAATATTACAAAAAAAAAAAAAAAAACCTCTTAAGGGATACTATTTCCATTATTCAATGCATATTCATTGAGCACGTACTATATGCTAAGAAATATTATGGTCACTAGTGGCACAAAAGTGCATAAGACATAGTAAATTCTCATTATTCATGTACCCAACAAGGGCAAATTTTCCACTTGCTAAAATTAATTCACAGCCCCAAACTGATTCTCACAAAGTATTACTGTAGTCATTTGCAGGCACACATGTATCAGTGAAAATTTTGTCACACATTCCCAGCTGAGGTCAAACAAGGTGGCTCTCTGCCTTCTTATTTCAGCTCTCATTCTATAAACAAGTGTCTTTTTCTTAGTCTATTTAGTGCCATTTTATTCTCACTTCTGTGCTTTTTCTTTTCTTTTTTGGATGATTTTGCTGTTTACAGTGGTCTACAAACAGCACTAAAATACTGCTGAGTGTTGCTGACAGCAAAAGCGCTGTGATCTAACTTACAGGGAAGATATATGCCTGAGATAAGCTTTATTCAGGAATGAGTCCTAGTGCTATTGACCATCAGTCCAATATTAATAAATCAACAATGTGTATCATACAACAATACATTTTATATTTCTCCTCTGTTCCATCATTGCAAGCCACAACTTTACTTGAGCTTTCTTTCAGGCCAAATTCACAATGTTTTGAATCATTCTGCTGGGCTCTTTCACTCTTGATTCTCCACATAAATACGGTTAAAAGCTCCCAATAGACACGCCACCACCTCAACATTAGACTGTGCTAAACTTTCTTCTGCCAAATTAATTAGTCCACAGCCCTTAATCTCAGTCTCAAGCAAAGCCTCTGGACACACAAAATGCAGACAAACTTTCTGCCAAGGTAAAACAGACATCAGCTGGAGTCCAAGAACAAATGCAGTCATTCCCAACAGAAACCTCTTGAGCCTGGTGCTTGTTGACAGGACTTCTATCAGTCTCTGATCTTCTAAACTCTGACCAGACTCTCCCATCAATCACTACAACATTCCACCTTTGCTTTTTCAGCCAGTATTTCCAAAGCTTTCCAAATGCTTTCCACATGCCATTCTCAGTCAGTCATAGTAATACAGTCATAGTAATACATACATACTATGACATACAGTCATAGTAATAACCCAACTTCTGGTACCAAATTCTGTCTTAGTTAGTTTTCTCTCATTACTGAGACAAAACACCTGATACCCAAAATTAAGGTGGAGAAGTTTATTTAGCTAATAGTTTGTAAATATTTCAGACCATAATCAGCTGCCTCCAAGCCAAGGTGGTATGGCAGACAGGCATTGCAGAAGAAAACAACTCATGGCACACAGAAGGTAGCAAAGCAATAAAGGGACCTTAGCAGCTTTTTTCTGCCCCTTTTATACTCTATCTATGCTCCTGGAATTATGGCAATGCCAAACCAACCAGTCAAACCATTTAGTTATAACACAAACTTAATCCCAGAATCAGGCACTCTAGATTCAGTCTCTTCTGAAAAATCCCACCTATGGTTGCATGAGGTTTTAGGAAAGCATCAAACCATAATGCTATATGTTTAATTTTTTTCTCTGTATTTGGAAAGTTTTCTGCTAGTATTTCTGTAAACAGATTTTATGTCATTTTTGCTGTCCTCTGATATTTTACTAATCCAAATTAATCTTAGATTGTTTCCTTTGCATCATCTAGAAGCTGTTGGATTCAATTTTCATGTTCTCTCGTGGTTTTCAAGGTATCTCTGAATAATTATTCTCTGACAGAAGCCCTATCTTATAGTTCTGAAATTCTTTCCTCACATTGGTAGCTTCTGTTTCCTATAATTTCAATACAATTTTTAACCTTCTAGATTTCTTCTTGGAACCTTTTCATAAACTCTAATTCTTTGCTAAACTGCTTATTCATGACTTGTATCTTTTTGTTTAGCTTACTTCTTTATCAATTTCTTCTTAAAACTCACTAAATATTTTTATTATATCCATTATCTGTTTATGTAACTGTTGAGTTCACATGAACCTGACTGATTATTTAACTCCTCTGTTGTTATTTTGAAAAATTGAGCTATATGGCTTTTGATCTCATCCCATTGTATGTTGGGCGAGTTGGGAGCTTTGGGAGGCATTTTGTTGCTTGTCTTCTCATGTTTCTATTATTTGTTGTTGTTTTGTTTTGTGCTGAGGTTTTCAGGTCTTTATAGTAAAACTCTGTGGATAGTATGGATATCTCATGAGTGTCTTCTTCTCCATATTGCACTGGGGGCATAGATATCTTTAGGTTTGTAATGGTTGATACACGGTGTCAACTTGAGAAGTTTAGAACCTTAACTAAGTAACTTAGCAACTCTAAATCCTAGGGTGTAGAAGACATGCCTTAGGGCAGCTATTTATGCTCTAGGATGTTCTAATGGTTGATTCATTGTGTCAGCTTGAGAAGTTTAGAAGTTTACCTAAATGACTCAGCCCTGGCCCTCACTTTGTAAACACTTGACCCTTTGCAAGTGGAGGGCATGGATATGGTGTGGGTGTAGAGGACCCAGCCTGGGGCAGGTGGCTTGCTTACAGTACAAGGGAGAAAAAGAAGCTTGCTCTCTGCCTGCTTGCTCGTGTTGCTTTACTGTTTTCTGCCATCTTGAACTGTTGCCCCTCTCCATGCCACTTTGCCAGCTGACTATGGACTGAAACCTCCAAAAATTGTGAGCTAAATAAGCCTTTCCCTCTTTAATATGGAGTGTTGGGTATTTTGTCTCAGCAATGATAGAAACATAACTAAGACAAAAGTTCTAAGTAACTGAGACAGTTAAAAGTAACTAAATCTTTGCCTCTGTTCCAAGATCTAACCATCTCCATTAATCTGTGAAGGGAGTAAATTGGCCCATCATCCATTTCTTCAGAAGTATACTGTAGAATCATTAAGGACACAAAAATAACTGGATATTGGCATACACAGAAACTCTATTAATAGCAGCAATTGTGCCTCCCTGGCAATAGTAAATATACCAGCAACATTAATAATGTTAAAGACAATGGATAATGACATACTGAAGAACCAATAATATACCGCCCCTAACCATAGAAAAGAGATGTGTAATCATAGCATAAACATTAAGACAGATCACAAATTGACACGGCAAGTATCTACTAAATATCTAGTATGTATCTACTAAATATGGAAACTATACCTCCACTGATAACAGAAAAGCATTAAAAAATAATAGAACTAGCTAGTTACCTAAAGATTAATAAAGATAACTGGTTATACTAGTAAAGATAGAGGGAGTGGTGAATGGTAGAATGAAAGAAGAAAATTTGAAAAATTAAGTAATGGAAGATGAGAAGGAAGAGAAAAAAATAAGATAAAGGAACCTATTAAAGAGTAGAAGAAAATTAAGAGAATTAGATAAAAGTAACAAACAGACAACCAGAAGAAATAAAAGAAAAATTTAAAAATATGCTAAAAAGTTTTTTTAAAACAAGAAAGAAAAAGGGAAAATGAAATTCTCCAAACTGCACCCCCAACCAATGAAGAAAACAAAAGGTTGAGGAGAGAAAGTGAGTCCAAAAATTTGTTTTAATGCTCTGTATTTTTGAATATTTTATTTCCAGGATTCACAATTTTGGAATCTAGCAAGTCACTGTTTTCTCTGCCTAGCATTATGGCCTGTGGATTTGTGGGTACCCCCTGATCCAGAGGCTCCCTCTATATGTTCATTCCAGGTTGTTGCAATTAACCAAGCCAAGGCATGTCCTTCTCGGAGTGGTAGATGCGAAAAACAATCAGACCTCTGATCTATGCTGGATATTCACAGCCCACTGGACTGAATGCCAGTACTTTCAGACTCTGTTGCTCCTGAAAGCCACAAAACTGGGCCTGGTTTCACACCACAGAGGGTGGAGCATCTTGTCCCTCCTGGACTGAGTTTAAACTTCCCAAAGGATCTATGTCTAGCCTACACCCTCTCTGCAACTGTCTCCCATGACTGTCTCTTCACCCATCACAGAGAGAGGGTTATACTGGGAACCATGAAGTTGTTTTTTAGCTGTTCTGAGTCTCAGTCTTAAACAATCAACCCCTTTCCAAAACGGCACCTGATTAAACACTCTGGTAACATGATTCTTTCTCTAACAATGTAGAAGGAGTGCAGAAGGAGTGTAGAAGGAGTGTAGAAGGAGTCATTTCTGGTGTAAAACTCCAAGCTGTTTTTGCAGCTTACAGTAGCCATGGGCTTATCTTGTGGGTAGCACTGGCCTAGTCCATTGTCTTTCCCTTTAGCTCCAGAGTTTGGGGGCTTACTTTGGGGATACGTTTGCCTCCGTAGGTGCAAGGATGAGTTTCCAGACTCTTTTGCTTTTATCTCTGCATTGTGCTCTATCTCTCCAATTTCTTGTAGTTTATACTTTTCCTATTATTTTTTTTTTCTCTTAATTCACGGAGACCTACTTCTTTTTTCCTCTTTAAGTTTTTATTTTCCAGGTGTCTGGACTCTGTATCTTGCAAAAGCTAAATTTTGCTGCTAGTAGCTCCACCATTTTAGTTCTCTCAGAAATTGGTGTTTAAATCTGTAAAATTATAAACATTTCATCTTCTTTAAATAAATTTTCTTCTTTTACGCATTTTCATATTTTAAAACTTTTTTCTCTATTCTTACTTTGACATAAATCTAGCTATATTGTCCATATTAGTCTTGAACCATTTACCTCAGCCTCCTAAGTAGCTGGGACTATAGATATATGTTACCATGTCTGGCTCATTTTCATGTTTTTAAAAATAAATTTACCAATAATTAACCAGTAAGAAGTAGCAATGCACAAACAAAATTAATGTAAAACAGCACTAAGCAGAAATGGTAAGCTCAGTGTAAACTGGAAAAAGATGTTCAATACTGAAAATTTAAATTTATATTAATTATTATAAAATATCTTTTTGCATTAAATTTATTCATATTTTATTTTTTGTTTTTGTTCCTGTTTTTGTTTTGACACAGTGTCTCACTATGTAATTCAATTCATTTGAACTTATTTGGCCTCAGATTCATGGCAATTCTCATGCTGCAGCCTCCCAAGAGCTGGGCTTACAAAAATTTGCTTAATTTTCATAAGAAACAGAACACATTTATTTTTTAAACAAAAAAAAACCTTTTATTGTAATTCTCATTTATTTGCATATCTGGCAAAACCTGCTTCTATCAACCTCTTATCTGTAGTACCAAGACATTTGAAACCTCAAGACATAAGGGTTAAAGAAATATCACATATTGAAGGACATTACTTATTGTTGCTGTCTTCAAACAAGAAAGCAACTAAGCTCACAAACCATTTTGTTAAGATAGAGTCAAAGTTCAAGTATGAGAGCATAGAAAAGGAATTTTAAAATTCTTCAATTTTTCTAAAACATATTCAACCCATCTCTTGTTTGCCTCTGTTGTGATAAGTAGGAAGAAAACGATCCCCAGTTTGAAGGAGCAGTGTGTTCAACACACACCACCATAATTCTTAATAGCACTTCCTTTCATTGTGGAAAGTGTCCCAGTGATGAGGGACTTGCGGGGAGGAGGAAAGGAAGGGGGTTAATAGGATTCTCTTTCCTATGTCATGTTTCTCTTGTGAGGTCATCTTCTCCATGGTCTGCAATTGTTTTCTTTTGACTCCAGATAAATAAAAAAATTGTTTTAACTTAATTCAGAAACTGCTTCATTTTATTAAGGAGTTAAATAGAAATATTTTACCTTTTCATGCAACAGTAGCAGAATCAGTTTTTAATTCATTTTGATGTAAAATTGAAAGTAATGTTTGTTGTGTTCTATCTAGGCCACTTAAGTATTTTACTATTTCATAAGACTTCCTAACAATTGTAAAAGTAAAGGTAGAAATAGGACTTTTGTATCCTGTCTCATCAACAATTTAAACAAAGGGAAAATTTGGTCATCTGTCAGTATGAGAATTCCAGGCTTCTGAGTGAAGACTAAAAATAGCCTACAAAGAAACCACAGGCTTCCAAAATAGAGACCAGTAGGAAGTTGTTTTAAGAATTCTCTGTAGTGTTATTTTTCACTGATTGACTTGCATTTTACTTGAAACAGCTGACGGCTTTTCTTGTAGAAGAAGAGGCAGTAAGGATCATCTTCCATGTTAAAATAGCAATAATAGCTATAAAATGGTTGAAGAAAATACGTAACAGACAAACTATCAATTCACTATACTCAGATGAGATTACATTGTATTTGTCACTAAAGCATCTGAACTGCAAGGAAAAATAATAGTGAGAATATATGTGTAAGAATGTCTTTTTAGTCTACAGTTCATTTCCCATGTGAAGTGATTTGGATTCACTAATTACTTGGAATAAATTTGTAGCCTTTTTAAGACTTTTAAGCCCACAAACTAAAAACATACATTCTATATGAAAGAACACAAGAATTAGAACTTTCAAATACTGGAGATTTGTTTATAATTTTGCTCCATTGCTAAACTTGGCCCAGTGACCTTGAGGCTCAGTTTTCTCATCTGTCAAACAAGTGCTACACATTCTTTATCACATTTAGGTGTTATGAGAAACAACTGAGAAAATAGATGTGAAAGCAGGCTGAAGCTTAGAAAATGCAATACAAATTATTCAAATTGTTTACTGTTAGAAACAGCATCAACTATTTACTACCTACTTTTAAATAAGGAAAAACTTGCTATGAATACATTCAGAGTGAAGATGTGAATAATTTTTATGTGGTTAGCAAAAAAAAATTTTTGCTATGATATCTGATTTACTATGATACAGTCTTCAAACACTGATTTACTGTTACACAGCCTTCATTACTTCAAATGATTAAAGTTACAGACTGAATATATACCATGTTAAACAACTTTTCATTACTCTTTGTCCTTATTTTCTGAATTAATCCTGGAAAAATAACACATCTTATCTTCCACTGGAATCATAAATTCTTTCAGAACAAAGTTCCAGTTGGTTCTATCCTTGCAACCTTTATGGAGCCTGTGCACACAGTTGGCATAATAATTATAATCCACAGGTATTCAACAAAAAGGGAACTTTTGGATCCATGTCTGTCTAACGACATAGCCATGTCCTTTCCTGATGCTACCCCAGCACCATAAACTAGTCGCTCATTTCTTACAACAATGTTGAGCATTCCACAGGCTCAGGCCCCCTGCTTCTATGCAAGATGTAAGTTAATGGATCCACACAGGACGTTTCTGGGGTAGAAAACATTGCGGCTTTCTAGCTTTTGTTCCTATGTTCTGCTCCTACTTCATTCCTCCCAGCATTTTAAACCTGTTTCTTTTTGGTTAAAGAGGAAAAAAAAAACAGAAAACCAAAACAAAAACAAGAGACATAAAAACAACAACTACAAGAACAACAAAGAAACCCCAAAACAATAACAATATAGGCTTTCAAAGCAAGAGGATAGGAATTGAACATTGGTTGTAATATTTCATATTGCTATCTTCAAAAGAGTTGCTTAGATTACCAGATAAAGACATGCAAAATTGATCCAATCATATGGGTAGTAACTGTTATTTTCCAAGAACTAATAGAATTACGAGTATAATAATCTTAGTTATTTTATGTATATATAAACAAATTTATATCTTTTTTTCCTATCCTTCTTTTCTCCTCTCCCCTATCCCAGTTATTTTTCTCCTTTGAACAATTTCTTACCCTTTCACAATATCTACTGTAGATTTTGCATCTTATTTACTCTTTCAGATTCTTACACTGGGGAGACAATACAGTATTTATACATGTGAGTCTGATTTATTTCACTTATGGGGATGGTCTCAAGTCTCATCCATTTACCTATAAAAGCCTCAATGTGATCCTTCTTTATAGCTGAGTAGTACTCCATTGTATAAAAATACTGTATCTTTTTGTATCCATTCTTGCTTGATGGGCATTTGGGTTTTTCCAAGACTTGGCTATTACAAAATGTGTTGCTATAAATGTGGGTGCACATATGTCACTGTGGTATGATGTTTTCAATTCTTCTGGGAAAATGCCCAGAAGCAGGATACCTAGGTCAAATGGGACCTCTAACCCTAGCTTTTTGAGAAAACTCCACACTAACTTCCATAGTAGCTACACCAGCCTATACTCCCACCAACAATGGTGAAGAGTTCCTTTATCCCCTCAGCACCTCCAGCATTTGTTATTGGTTTATATCTCTTTTCTTCTACCATTTTATTTTAAAGAGAGTAAAACCAAGCAAAATAAAACAGAATAAATCCAATCAACACAAACTAGGGTAAGTGGCACAGGATTTCAAAACAATACAAAATCAGTAATAGTTATCAAAATGACTCTTGCTGTACTCAAAATAGCTGCAGATATCCTCAGATGTAGTGAAAGTTGAACAGAACAGAACAGACACAAGAAAAAAGAAAACAATGAATGCAACAAAAGACTTCAAAACAAGACAAGAGTAAATCCAAAATGGCTACCACAATAGATCTTGCTCTCTATGCACTAGCCATTGGATATAACAAAGTGAAACAAAACAAAACAGAACAAAACCCAACCCAACAAAACATGGAAGATGATATAGGACTTCAAAACAAGATAATAAGGAATTAACAGTGTCTACCACCCTCAGAAGGAGATCCCCCATAGATGCCACACTGTGTACCATTATCCTCTGAATAGGTGATCAGACCACTGCCCCTAGATACACAAAATCAGTGAAACACCAAACACAAGTGTTAAATTTCATTTCGCCTCAATAGCTGTCATCACTGCCTGCGCTTCTCCAGATCAGTCGGTTGTCTGAAGGGTAGGAGAGTTGGCTATTCTTGTTTCCCAGCTCAAGTGCCAGAAGGGGGTGGGGTCTGCTGTCCCCCCCCCTCCACATGGTAGCAGCCCACACATGGTGCTGGTTCACAGGGAGGGCTTGCTTCTTGGTGAATTCTTGTTCTCTTGCCCCTAAGTCTGTGAATAGCACTGACTCATGGGAAAAGGCTGGGGTCTGGTTGTCCCTGCAGTGGTGGCAGCCTGCACATAGCTCACATAGCACATAGCAAGGGAGAGCTTGCTTCATGGTGAATTCTTGTTCTCCTCTGTTATTGGTTGATTTCTTGATCTTGGTCATTCTTTCTAGAGTGACATGGAATCTCAGCACTGTTTTAATTTGCACTTCTCTTGTTTCTTTTATTATTTTTTCTCCTCTACAAAAGAAAGATACCTAGAGCACAAAGTAGTCTCCTAGTGACATCTCCCTATACCCAGATGGAAAAGAAGAGGCTATGCCAACAGAATTCCTCTAGTTATAATTCAAACTGGGTAACTTGTATTTCGAAAACATCTAAACTTAAGTGTTATCATTAGCATCTCCTCTGATATTAAACGATTGAAAACCTCACTCCTTCAAGATATTCTCTCTTCATCTTGTTTGTGTGCATACTCCAAGAGCTGACCTCATCATCACAGAGTGCACTTAGGAAACTTTCATGTGTAGTTATCAGCTGGGCCAACCTCACTCCTTGCTTAGCCCATCCTTACTATCTAAGATCTGCACTTTTTAAGGAAAACACTGAAAAAAACATAATATCTAGGGAGTCATTCAATCAGTGTAGTCTTATATTTATCCTTGGGGATGCTCCACTGAAAGGAAGGAAGGAAGGAAGAAAAGAAAGAAAGAAAGAAAGAAAGAAAGAAAGAAAGAAAGAAAGAAAGAAAGAAAGAAAGAAAGAAAAAAGAAAGAAAGGAAGGAAGGAAGGAAGGAAGGAAGGAAGGAAGGAAGGAAGGAAGAAAGAAAAGAAAAAAGAGAAAGAAAAGGAGAAAGGTAGAAAAGAAAGGAGGGAGGGAGAGAGGAAGAAAGGAAGGAAGAAAAAAGGAAGAAGGAAGAGAAAGAGTGAGATAGGAAGGAACGTGGGGAGAGAAGGAAGACAGAAAATGAGGAAAACTATTGCGGTTAAAAAGCATGCAGCAGTCATAACATACATATGTATATCAAAGCATCATGTTGCATAATTTACATTTATATTATTTTTATTTGTCAAATTTACCTCAATAAAGCTGAAAAATAAAATAAAATTGGCAGCCTTTTCATAAAAAAAAACAAACAAAAAATGAGAAACTGCATATTTTACAGCTCACTTACAGATTTACAAGAGATTTTCCACAGTGCTCCCTTTCCTGAGGAAGAAAAATGTTTCTTCTAGCTCTAAAGCCTACCAGGAAAAATGTTTCTCTTAACCCCCAAACCATCTACAGTGTCTGATCCAAGGATGTTGCTTAACAAATATTTGTTGATCAAAAAATGCAATACATATTTAAATACTGAGAAACTATACATGTTTTTGTTTGTTTCACCCAGTTACTGAAACGTGTTTGAACACAGAACAGTTTACTAAGGAAGACATTTAAATAGTCCAAAGAATAGTGTTCTATAGATCAATCTGGGAAATGTTGATGGACACAGCAAATTATGCAAAACCCACTTTGTTTCACATTACGGAATATTTTGTTTGAGTTATCTGGAATCTAGACTAGTACTGCAGGCTCTCAGACTTCTTACAATGGTCTGAATCATTGCCATCAGAGGTAGGTGCTAGAGAGGGAAGTAGAGACCTTAAAAATTTTTAAATTTTCCCAGTCCTGAGATTATGGGAATATTAGCCAGTGTAATTGTTGAAAAAAATCAGCTTACAGTTCTCTAATAGTCTATGTTCCTCTGACTGTTTAAACATCAATTTGCCATCTTTATCAGATTTGGGGGATATAAATACAACTCTTTAGCCCAAATGTCAACATAATTTCTTAAAGCTTAAGAACAACAAATCTCTGTGACCTAGTTCTGTAAGTGCCAAAAAAGCTAATTATCTCAAAATGCTTGAATTCAAGTCTGAGTTTTATATTACTAAAATCTTTTGAAAAGCAAATGTTAAAAAAGAGTTCCAGTCTTTCAAGCGTATCAAAAGATCTCATTCATATTCATATATCAGGGTTGTTAAATTTACCTACAGTGTGTTTAGCTCTCCTTCCTGAAAACAGACATAAACAGTTTTAGTTTTCAAGTGGATTGGTAAACAAGACTACTTATTCTTCTTTATGTAATAATTACTGCTTAAAAAATCAAACAATATCAGTTTATATTCCAAGAATTTCATTTTCTCCTTCAATTATTACAGATATAAAAATACAGACTTAAATATTAGACAGATTAGATTGCCTCATATGTTTCATTGGAAAATGAACATAATTACAGAGCCTTCTTAATAAATTATTGTAAAACTGATGGAAATGTGTTTGACAGAGTGTCTAGCACACAGACACCACTCAATGTTACCTTTTGTTGTTAGCTTAATCCTTTATTTTCCAGAACTGAAAAATGATACCCAAAGAGCATAAAGAGTTTGCCCAATACTTTGGGCACAGCTACAGTACTTAGTATCAGGTGAAGAACTGCAATTTATTACTTTCAACCCCAATCCATTTAACAGGAATTAATGCTCTTCTCATGGACTGGGTTAGTTATTTCAAGAGTAGGTTATTATACAGTGAAGACGCCCTTCATGTTTTGACTCTTTCTCATGTGCTCATTGGCCTTTCTGCTAAGATGTACCACAAAACCCTGGCCAGATGCTAGCATTGTGCCCTTTGGCTTCCTAGCTTCCAGAAACATAAGTCAAAATAAATTTCTTTCCTTAACAGATTGCCAAGACTCAGGTACAAGGTTATAGCAATAGAAAACACAGTAAATCAACTACCAATGACAGTTGAATAAATGATACTTAATTCATTCTCATTGAATAATTCACGATTCATCTGGTTCTCTAGATTCTCTTTGAACATATTTCCTTTCTTTTTTAAAGGTGGAGCCAAAGTTTTGTTCTTTTTTTATTAGTTTGATTTATTGATGTACATAATGATCACACTCATTATAGGGAATTTGTACCTGTACATGATGTAACTTGGTTCTTTTTCCCCCTTCCTCTACCTTCCTCTCTCCTAAAGTTTTGTTTCCATTTTTTCCTTTTCTCATCATTTTTTTCTTTCTCAGTTCTTCCTTTCTCCCTTCCCACTCCCTTTCCATTTTAACATCTTCTTCCTATTTTATTATATCTATTTTACATTATGGTCCTTATTTAGACTTTCAGTTTCTCACACCAGTGAAATGATGCAGTGCTTACACACGTGTGTCTGATATATTTTACTTATGAGAATGGTCTCAAGGTGCATCCATTTAGCTAGAAATGTCTCAACTCTATCCTATTTGGCAGAGTAGTACTCCATTGTATTTAAAAAACACACACACATCTTCTTTATCCATTCATCAGTTGATGGGCATTTGGGCTGTTTGCAAGTTTTAGCTACTACAAATTTTGCCGCTACAAGAAGGCTATGCACATGTGGTAATTGGTATGATGCTTTGCATTCTTTTGTAAAGATATCAGAAAGTGAATAGTTTTGTTAAATGGAAACTCTGGTCCTAAATTTTTAGGAATCTCCACAATGATTTCCACAGTGGCTGTAGCAGTCTACACTCCCACCAACAGAGCACAAAGGTTCCTTTTTCTCCATAGTCCTGCCAGCATTTATTATTGGTGACTTCTTGATAACAGCCATTCTACCTGAGGTGGAATCTGATTGTTTTTCTTCTTGAATGACCAATGATGTTGAACATTTTTTCATCTTTTTTCATATTTTATTTGTTATTTCTTCTTCCTTTGAGAAGTGTGTATTTATTTAATATGCCCATTTTTTGGATTGGGTCTTTAAATTTGGGAGGTCTGCTGTTTTTTTTTTTAATTTTAAAGAGAATAAAACAAAAGAGGGCAAAACAAAGCAGATCAGAACAGAACAACATAAGCAACACAACATTTTACAATAAGACAACCAGACATTAACAGTAGCTATCAAAATATCTCTTTCTCTGCTATAGTTGAGCATAGTTTCAATAACAATAATATCAAACATAACACAATAGTATAAAATGATTCAAGAGAATGAAAGAATTACAGGACATTCTGAACCAAATAACTATGATCAATGGCTACTATATTATCTCATTTTCAATAAAAATATTTCTTTATACTATCACATATATTAAAATCCCAATAAGACACAACTTGATAGAACCGATGGTAATAGCAGAGTAGAAGCATGGTAGGACTTCTAAGGAAGATGATATTAAATCAGCAATGACTGCCATAATGTTTTGTTTTCTTCAAAACAGCTGTTCATATCATCATGCATAAAAAAGTCAAACAAAACACAATAAAACCATTCCAACTGATGAATGAAAACATTGAAAGGCTTCAAAGCAATGAAATGGGGAATCATGATTACCATAAAATCTTACATACTCTTACCAACTCTCATACTAAGGAGACTATACAGTATTTACACATGTGAGTTTGGTTTATTTTGCTTATGAGTATGGTCTCAAGTTGTGTCCATTTATTTATAAATATCTCAATGTGATTGATCATTCTTTACAACTGAGTAGTACTCCATTGTATAAAAATGCCACAACTCTTTATCCATTCCTCAGTTGATGGGCACTTAGGTTGTTTCCAAGATCTGGCTATTACAAATTGTGATGCTATAAACATGGGTGCACATATATCACTGTGGTATGATGTTTTCAGTTCTTCTGGGAATATGCCTAGAAGTGGAATAGCTGGGTCAAATGGGACTTCCAAACCCAGCTTTTGAGGAATCTCCAGACTGACCTCCACAGTGGCTGCACCAGTCTACACTCCCACCAACAGTACAGAAGAATACCTTTTTCCCCACAGCCTCTCCAGCATTTGTTGTTGGCAGTTTTTTGTTTTTTTTTTTATCCTGGCCATTCTTTCTGGGGTGAGATGGAATCTCAGTGTGTTTTAATTTGCATTTCTCTCATGACTAATGATGATGAACATTTTTTCATGTATTTATTTGCCATTCGTATTTCTTCATCTGAGAACTGTGTATTCATTTTATATGCCCATTTTTGGATTGGGTCTTTGAATTTCAAGGATCTGATTTTTAAAAATTCTTTATAAGTTCTAGACAGAAAGCCTTTGTCTGAGGGACAGTCCATTAAGATTTCTTCCCAATTTGTGGGTTTTCTTTTCACTCTGTTTGAAATTTTTTTCAACATGCAGAAACTCTTTAATAAGATATGGTGGTCTGCTGTTTTTGAGTTCTTGATATATTCTGGATAGTAGTCCTCAGTCTGAGGAACAACTGGAAACTTTTTTTTTCCACATTGTGGGTTGCTTTTTCACTCTGTTTGTAATTTCATTTGCTGTGCAAAAGTTTTTTTAATGCAGCCAGACCCAAGACTTTCCCTGTAAGTCAGTACCATTCCTGGACTGCAGGGGCAGAGAACAAAGCCTCACCAAGAAGCAAGCCCTCCCTGTCAACCAGCACCATGTGTGGGCCACTGCCAGTGGGGGGAAAGCCAGACCCTAGCCCTTCCAGTGTGTGGGCTGGAAAAAAAGAAGAGCCAACTCCTACTCTATAAGCAACCATCTGATCCAAAAAAAATGCGGGCTGTGATGCCAGCTATTGAGGTGAAATGTGATGCTTGTGGTGTTTTGATGATTCACTGACCTCACACATCTAGGGCCAGTGGTCTGATCACCTAGTCAGAGGACAACAGTACTTAGTGTGGCATCTATGGGGGATCTCCTTCTGAGGGTGGTAGCCATTGTTAATTTCCTATTATCTTGTTTTGAAGTCCTGTATCATCTTCATTGTTTTGTTGGGTTGGGTTTTTTCTGTTCTGTTTTGTTTCACTTTGTTCTATCCAATGGCAAGTGCAACTATTTCAAAGATAGCAAGATCTATTATGGTAGCCATTTTGGATTCAATCTTGTCTTGTTTTGAAGTCCTTTATTACATTCATTGTTTTGCTTTTCTTGTTTCTGTTCTGTTCTGCTCTGTTCAATTTTCACTACATCTGACGGTATCTGCAGCTATTTTTGAGTACAGCAAGAGTCATTATAACTATTGATGATTTCGTATTGTTTTGAAGTCCTGTGTCAGTTACACTGGTTTGTTTTAATTGGCTTTATTCTGCTTTATTTTCCTTGATTTTATCCTCTTTAAAATAAAAAATAAAAATAAGAAAGTTTTTTAATAAGATGAGATCCCAGTTGTTGATTCTTTGTGATAGTTCCTGTATGATTAGGATTTTGTTCATAAAGTTTTTGCTACACCCATGTCTTCGAGAGTTTTACCTATTCTCTCTTCCTATTTTCTATCTTTTAATTCTGCCTACCTATTTAGTGTTTTGGTTTTAATATCTAGATATTTGATCCAGATTGGCTTTTGGTTTTTGAGTCATTACAAGATCCTACCTCTTCAGTTTAATGAGGATGAGAAGCTGCTTCCTACTTGGCCCAGACTCTAGTTTTTTGGCACTGGCCGATAGTATGTTTATGCCCTTTAGGCAGTCTCAGTCTTATTTTACCAGGAAGAACAACTGGTCAGAGCAATTATGTCACTTTGGCTAAAGTAGTACAATCAGCAATGACAATAGCATTTTACACAGCCTAGACATGACAAACTGAGGTAATTATTGATTTGCCACCTTTAGCCCTATGAAGTAGATTTGTGTGTATATAACAAAATCTAGAACAAACCAGAAAACTGTAAGCAGTAAAAAAAAAAATTAGTCCTCGACATGATAATTTTATCTTCAGGTGAGAAAATGTAAAAGATGTTGGAGATAAAATAGAGAAATAGAGGAAAAGAAGAGAGAAGAAGTAAGGCTGAGGAGAAAGGAGGGTCAGGCAAACTTGGGAAACTAGTGCAGAAGACAGAAGGAATAAAAACAAGAATAGAACAGAGCAACAGCAACAAAGAAAACTAGAAATAGTGTTCATGCACATAGAAACAAGAACAAACAATGATAGAAAACAAAAAACAAATAACCAAAAAACAAGAAAGAAAAAACTGACCACTTCAAGGTGTGTCTCTGCTGCCACTGGTAGACAGTGTGGGCAGGCAGAATGCACAGCAAGACAACAGCAACTCCATGGCACAGTAGTGGATAGTTCCAACAAGTCTCCACTGAAGTTCAGACTGGCCTCCAGCTTTGAGCTGGAAACAGACCCACCCAGCCCACAACAGTCCCCAGACCCTGTGTGGTCTTAAACTCAGCTGGGAGCCACTAGATGGACCCAGCTGCCACTCCAAGTCCCAAGCTCAGTGGAACTCTCTCCAAAATGGCTCCTCAGCCAATCTCCTTGTCTTATGCAAAGTCCCAACAGGGACAGCCTGCTACAGTCCACTGCTCAACACTACTGCTGTGTTTCTCCCCTGGAGGCTTCTGGGGTCACCAGCAGTCACTAGGCATCTGCAGATTCAAGCAGCCCCTCACTTGCATTGAGTCTATGTGCAGGGAGAAAATGCCCCCTCCCTCTTCCTTCTTTGTTGAAGTTTCCTCTCTTTGCTCTCCCTCAGGCTTTAATTCTCACTTCAGATCCTTCCTGGGTCCCAGAGACCTATTTCCCTCCTTCTGTTCCTCATATTTCTATATTCCAGTGTCTGGACACCAAATATTGGAGAGTACCTTTTTCTGCTACTCACAACTGCACCATTTTCCCAGAGGTGCTTCTTTACTTTCTTAATATCTTTATCATTGAATTATATCATCCATCTTTCTATATTTAAATACTCTTATTCACTTATTTCTTCCATTCTCTCTCTGTAAAATAATCTAAAGATTAGCCTTTGCCATTTTTTAATCTATTCATAACTTTCTCTACCTAGAAATTCATCCCTTGACATAACTCTTTGATACATCTAAGTGGATAGCAACCAAATCTACCTTCATTCTTGACCCCTTTCATGCATCCTTTGCACTTGTCTAGCTAATTCTGGACATATCTGTGTGACCATCATGCTATTTGCTTTCACTCATCATGACTCAAATGCCAGTCACTGTTGACCCCACCGTAACTTCTGTATATCACAGTCAATCTTTCCAAACAAAAGAAACAAACTCTCAAGTATAAAATGATTTGATTGTAAGGCTATGTCAGTTAGCTCAGAGGATCAAGGGGAAGGCTGGGGAATCAAGCTCAGAGAACAGGAAGAAACCACATTTATCCAAGATACAGCTACAATATCACAACAGACGCAGGCTTCTGGGGATGCTGTCCTTGTGCCATCCCCATTAAATACCCTCATGCTGCTAGATTCTTAACTCTGCCACAAATAATAATCTCTTCTACCCACTGGCTCTTTCCATTACTCCCTCAAAGACCAAAATTTCAGACGAGAGAATCTGTTGTGCCCAGTTTAGGTCACATACCTATGCATATAAATGCTTAGAGAAAGATTATCTCTTCCTGAATATACACTTTTGTCTCCCATGATAGAAGACAGATTTTTAAGTCAAGGTTCTCCAGAGAAACACAACCAATAGGAGATATCACTTCACATACACATACACAGAGGCACACACTCATATTAGTAAGTTTGGAAATCCCATAATCTACTCTTAAGCTAGAGACCTAAGAAATCCAGTGATATAATTCTGGTTGAGTTTGAATGCCATGAAACCAGAAATTTTAATAGTGTCAGTCCCAATACAAGGGTGAGAAAAGACCAATTTCCCAGCTCACACAGTCACAAAGTTAAAAAAAATTCACTCTTCTTCTGTTTCTTTGCTCTTTTCAGGCCCTCAACAGATTGGAAGAGGGCCAAGCACTTTGGTGGGGATAATCTGATTTATTCAGTTCAGTGATTCAAATGTTAATGTCAGAGAAACACCCTCAATGAAATATACAAGAATAATGTTTAACCAATGATTTGAATATGATCCAGGCAAGTTGTCACATAAAATTAATAATCATAGTAGAACCCTGCCTTCCTATTTCAGGATCCTTCTAAAGAATGAAGAGTATTCAAATGATAAGCTTCTGAAACCAACAAACGTTTCTGTGACTTCTTATAAAACTAGCTTCCCCTATTGACTACCTTGCGTGTGTTACCACCTTCAAATCTCTCATGTATCTGCCCTCATCAATCATTTTAGGGGTGCTATCAAAACATTTCTGATAGTGTCTCTTTCACTACAGATGACACTTTCAAAATCAAATCTGTATTGGTTTGCCCCCAGTTTCTCCATTTACACATCCATTGTGAGCATTTGCTCTTTTAGTAACTGTACTCCAACGTTTTAGATGATTGCCCTCACCTCTTCATCACTTCTGGGTCTGTTAATCAATGTGAACTCAAATCTGTAAAGCAGATCAATAACCTAAGAAAAGAAATGGCTTACTTTGCCTTATAATACAAATCTTGATCAGGCAGAATACACTGAACATGGCTATATCTAATACATTTTGAGTGATGTGTCATGACAGTTCCGTAGAACAATGCCTTCTCTCTTGCCAGAATAATGCCTTCTACCTTGTAGAAAAATGCACTCTACTCTACTAGAGTAGACTTAATCCAGTGAGAATCGGAGTTTGATTCTCAAAGCTTTCCATATGTAAGTTTTAATTACGCTTATATTCTGCCCCCCCCCACTACTTTTAAGTGTAAGTTACTTTTAAACCATAACTCTGACTGGTAAAATACTAGATGCCATCAATTTTTTTCTGAAGTATCATTGTTTTGTTAAAATAATTCTAAAATCTTCCCACAGGAAAAACAAAACCCTTTCAAATGTCATCCAAGGCTCTTCATATTGGGGCCTCAAAGTATCTATTATGGGTTGAATCATGCCCTCAATTTATATGAAGTCCTGAACTCCCAATACCTTGGGATGTAAACTTATTTGGAAATAGGGTATTGTATATAACTGATTGAGATGTTCAAATGAGGTCATACTGGAGAAGGGTTAGCCTCTAACCCGGTATGACTGGCCTTATAAAAAAAAAAGTCCCATGTAAAGAGAGGTACATATAGAAAGAAGATAATGGAAGGACACAGGGAGGATGCATGTACAAGCAATGCCAAAGATAGCTAGAAAATCACCAGAATCCTCCTACACTATTCTCTCTTGCTTTTTATCTTATTACTCTAGCTATAACTCAGCTCTCCTCCCTTTACTCATTCCTCACATGTTGTTCCCCTAGGGTTTATACCAGGTTTTCTTCAAAATGAACTGTTCCATTCTTCCTTAAATGAGCTAATCAATTCCTGAGGTATTAACTTACATGATACATTTCTGAAACTGATCTTTCTGAACTTTCAGTATGACGTACTAGTGCCTATCTAAGTTACTCAACTGGATCATTACTCTGTAATGATTCTGAATTGGCCAATTTTATGGGGTTCCATTTAGTTCTTACCGTTATGAATGGAAGGGATATTTCCTTTGAAATTAATAGAGATGGATAGCTTAATCCAGAAAACTGACAGTCAGATAATTCTATAAGTTCTAGAGTTTATTTGTCCTCAGTATCTTCCAAATTCATGTTTTTCTCTGAAAACTACACTGTCCCAGTTTTAGTTCAGTTATTCAATTAGATCACATTTGGAACACTCCAATAATATTTTTGCAAATCTCCTTACCTCCAGATTGTTCCCTTTAATTTTACACACACACACACACACAGTCACCAAAATGTGTATCTCATTGTTTCACTACACCTTCGATAACTTTAGTCCCCCTACTCTACCCATAGAGACAGTGTGCCTGCTCCTTAGAGTTACCACATAGTGAGTCCTATGGGGATTCTTTTCAAGTTCTTGGTGTCTTGAATAAAGAATTGAATGAGGTGCACAGAAAAGGCAACAGATGCATATATTTTTGGAAGATGTAAAAGAGATATGCTCCACAGGGTGAGAGGAGGCTGATGAACAGATTCACACAGGCCCTGAGGATAAAGAAAAGGAGTCTTTTATATCCACAATTATTTCTATGTTAGGCTCCTTTCATGAAAATAAGGCATTGGGACAGTTGTCCTATCAAAACTCACTTGGTGTTTTGCCAGATTTAAACTGAAAGACTCACGTGGTTTCCTGTCAGAAGTGAATGAAACATTGAAAATAACATTCTTCAGATTGGCCCACAGTCCATAAGACTGAGGCATAACCTCTGGGTTTTTATGACCTTTGACACATTCCAGCCAGTTAATTGTCCAGTTTGCTCCAACCCTAATCTTCTACTTCATTTGCATAGCATACATTATGACATTCATGATTTCCCCTTTGGTATTACTTATTTTCGATTTCCTCCTCTGCTAGAACTATTTCTAAATAGAGAGATAAGGCATTAGTCTCACTGAACTTCCTTAGTTTCCTGTATCATTACAGCCTCAGCATTAGTCTGTGCTTTGTTGTACATGCACCTCCCATCACATGGCATCAGTCCAAACACAAACTTTTTTCTGCTGTCTTGCCATCTGCCCTGTCATCTCCCTCAATTTGCTGATTTTTGTTAGCATCCCTGAAAGTAATAAAACCATACATATGTATAATAAACCTATGAAATTTAGGAAAAGAAATAAGATAAAAGATACTGCAAGAAACAATTAGACATGGGTCCAAAATATAGACCATTCTATGATACAGTTGACCAAGTTCTTCAAGAAGACATTGATATGAAACAATAAAGACACAAACAATAGAGGGACTGTCCACAGTAAGAGAGATTTAAGAAACACAGCAACCAAATACAATGTGAAGGTCTTATTGGTATTTTAGGTATTAACAGATCAACTATAGAAAAACAAAGGGGAAATTAGAGAATTTTTAATATTGACTATATTATATAAATTGACTATATTATATAAATATAGTCTATATTATATAAATATAGTCAATATTATAGTATATTAAGTTATATTAGATAATTACCTTTAATCTTGTTGGCATAACATGGAATCTTGGATATACAAGAAAATGCCCCCCACCCTTTTAAAAAGATGCTTTCTGAAATATATAAGAGAAAAATGTTAAGACAGCTGGGGCTTGCTTTAAAATAGTTCTTCAAAGAAAAACTACACATGTGACATGAAAAATATTAATAATTGTTAAATGTAGTTCATTTGATACATTTATATATTTGATACAAAATTCTCTTTATTTTTACGTACGCTAAAAATTTTTATAGCAAAAAGTTTTAATCTTAACATATTTTTCTTAGAAATTTAACCACCTGATTCTAAAATTTATATAGCAAAAAGGAAGGCCTAAGAATAGCAAAAGACCCAAAAAAAAGTAAAGTGCAGAAAATTGCCCTGTCACATCTATATATTTATTATAGTTATTTTCATTAAGATACTGAATAGAACAAAATAGTATGCCAAAAACCAAACCTAAGCAGGTATTGGATCTTGGTAACTGTCAGAAACAATTCTATAGTAACTGGAAGAATAGGCTTAGTAACAAAATGAATCTGAGACAACTTGTTATTCATGTGGAAAAACATAAAACAACAATTGAATCTCTATACAAAATTCTAATGGATTAAGGATCAACTTCTAATGGATTAAGGACATATCTATGATACTAAAACTTTAAAACTTTGTAAAGAAAACCATTGGAGACTGTCATGACTTTTAAGGATTCGAGATGATTATCTTCTTGCTGATGGCAGAGAGCCAGGCAGATAGAGACAGGGGAACTAGTGTTCGGGTATGACTTACAACAACACAATTACTAATCTTGTCCTGGGGCCACACTATCAGCACCTTAACTAATTTTGATTATATCTCAAAGGCTCCATCTGAAAATACCAACACACTGGCAGTTAGAGCTTCAATGTATGAATGATGGGCAGGGGTGGGGAACACATGCAAACATTCAACCTATATTAGACACCTAAACAGTGAAAAGTCAATCCAGAAACTGTTAAGGATAAGTGTAACACAAATAACCAATAAAATATTAGTATCTAGACTACATCAATAATGTCTGTAAATCAATAAGAAAAAGTCAAATAACTCAGTAGAAAAGCATATATAAGATATAATCATTCACTTAAAAATAATTCAAAATATGAAAATGCCACTTGTCCAATTAATAACAAAGAAATACAAAGTAAGACTAAATTGAGGCACAGATATACCTAGCAAATAAGCAGAAATTCAGAAATACTGACAAAATTCTAGTTGTGAGATTTTAGTTTGACATAATTGCTTTAAAAGATAATTGAGCATTATATTATAAAGTTGAATGCACATGCCTATAATCCAGCAATTTAACCTGGTATGTATTCTAGAGAAACCAGGAAACTTGTACATAGATATTCAAAGAAGTATTGTTTGTAATAATAAAAGTAATGAAAATAACCAAAATGAACAGTAGATTTGATAAATCATAATATATTGACATGATGGTTTTTAAATTAAATAAGCCAAAAATATAAGCCATAAGAATAAAATGTTAAAAATATAACCTAAGTAGGAAAAAATAGGTCATAGGAAACTACATAGAATGTGATACTCTATAAAACTCAAAAATAATCAAAGTTGAGTGATATATTGTCTAAGAATAGTAGTGTATATAACATTTTTACTAATACAAGCTTCAGGATAGTTTATTCAAATGAAATAGACAAAGGGAACCACAGAAAAAGAAGGAAAGCGTCCTAAAAGAACATAGCTTCAACAATACTGGTAACCTTCTATTAAATTTAGTGTTTATTCAATGACTATGCATCATATCTTGCAAATATATTGTTATGTATTCCTTTTTCAAATCAATATTACATCATAAAAAATTAAAGAAAGGCTCCTAAATGCTGAAATCAGTCAGTTTTATGATGTCATTCCTTGCATTTAAAGCACCAATACTTATGGAGTTTATAATGATGTATTACAGAGAGGTGATTCTCCATATCACTTTCCTATTGCTGCATAACAAATCACAACAAACTTTATAGCCTAAAACAACAACCATTTATTAGCTCATAACTCTGAAGGTCAGAAGTCCAACCATGATATGAATGAGTTCTCTGCTAAGGATCTCAGAATTAAATGAAGGCACTGGCCTTCTTTCAGAAGGTTCTGGGGAAGAATCTTCTTCTAAGCTTATAGAGGTTGTGTGTTGGTGAAATTCAGGCTCTTGTTGTAGAACTAAGATTCACATTTGCTGACTGGCTATCAGCTCAGGGCCATTCTTACCTGCTGGAGGCTTTCCATCTTCAAAGTCAACAAAGAATCTTCCTCACAGGGAATTCTGCTCACATCTCAAATCTTTTTCCTCAAAGAAAGGAATTTAGGTTCCTTTTAGGATCATTTGATTAGGTCACGTCTATCTAGGTAATATTAATTTTGAAACTATCTGATTTGGGACTTACATATGCAAAATCCCTTAACAATAAGTGGCATTTAAATTTGTGTTCCGCTGAATAACTGGAAGAACATATGTCTACACCAGAAACCACAAATCTTGGGAGTCGTCTTACAGCTCCGACTTCCACAGTTATTGCATCAGTAACTTTCCCATTCCTGGGACAAAACACCTGACATCTTCAACTTGAAGGATGAGAAGTTTATTTTGGCCCACAGTTTGAGTTTAGTCCATATTCAGCAGGCTCCAACACAGAAATATCATAGTCAAAGGGCATGGCAAAGGAAAGCTCCTCACACATGGTGGTCAAGTAGAGAGAGAAAAGGAAGAAGGTGGACACAAGATTATGCCCTTCCAGATCATGTTCCCAGTGACCTGAGTCTTTCTACCAGGTCCCACTCTGAGCACATAACATTTTGAGGGGACGTTCCATGTCTCCACCATAACACCTAATTATCAAGGTCATTTTATTTCCTGATTCCTCCCACTGCCATTTTCTTATGCTACCATTATCACCTGTATGATTTTATACATATTAAGACTCTTTATAGGCCACTTATATTTTGTACTGACCACTTTATCTATTCTAACAGAATTTCTATGTAAGGATTTTAATATTTGTTGTGTATTTCAACACCTAATATGGCAAGTTTGCTTGTTCTTTTCCATGTTTTTTGTCTGCTTTGATACTTAATGTTCTCTTCAAATTTAAAAAATAATAAAATAATAATCCCTTTGAAATTTTTATTGGAATTGCATATTTTATAGATTTCAGATATTAACCCTCACAAAACTGGAAATTTGTTAGGAAATGAATTTGGGAACAATTACATTTTTATTCATTTGAATTCTTTCTTTTGCTGGTAAAAGAAATCAAGAGGAAACTAGCTATTAATATTTGTAAGTAATATCAAATATTATCTAATATATAGTTAAAATACTTGTTTAATAACAAAATAAATAATTATTTTGGATTCAAGATAAGTATTTTCTCATCAGGGAAGCATTTCCTGGTATCTGAAACAATTATAGTCTTCTTGTCACTTCTTACCCCATCATCCTTTTTTCTGTTCATCACAGCTCTTATCTCAACCTAATATTTTCCTATTTATTTATTTATTTATTTATAGTCTGACACTATTCATTATAATGTAGCAAGCTCAAAGAGCAAATGAACAGTTGTCTTGTAGGTGTTAGACATTCAATAAATGTTTCAAGGAAAATATACAAAAAACCGCTTGAGCACTTACTGAACATGTATTGTAGTTAATATAACAAAAATAAAGATAAAATAAGGAGTAAGATATTCTAGAAAGCTCAGTGAATGGCCCAGACTTTCACTGATTATACCTCCAGATTATGATGTCCTTGTATATTTTCACTACTTTTCTTTCTGGGTTTTGTCTACAGTAGTCACAAATTAGTTTTCTCCAAATGATAGAAAACATAACTGCCAGGAGTCCCAGATTCACATTCTTTCAGCTCTAAAATGTGAAATCCAGTGAAATGCCTCTCCCGGTTTCAGTTTTAAAAATCCTGAGTAAGCTTCTAAATGTTTCAATTTGGTTTGAGCATGCAAACCATCTTTTTGGCCATCTACTCTAGCAAAAAGAATGAAGTACTGTATTTGGTTTATGATTGATTATGCCTAACAAATCAGTATCTACTGCAGTAATCCCATCTATAGACATGGTACTATTCTAGGCCTTCTTCTTAATGTATTTCAACCCAATTTATTAGTTTTCTATATATTACACTGTATTGTTAACATTATTCTTAGATTTACTTTATTGCTAACATGAGTTGCATTTTTTTTGTTTTACTCAGTGCTGGAAAATATATTAAATAATTTTGCATAGTTTTATTGGTTATTGTGACCATTAACACTGATTTGTCAGATTCACTGGATTAGAGATATCTAGAAAATTAGTAAAATATCCATTGGGTGTGTCTGTGTTGGTCATGGAGACGTGACCTTGAGTACTGTACTGGTCCCTAGCCTGGCCCCTCCAGCTCTCTTCCCCTGCTCTGCTTCCCAACTACCATGAACTACGCAGCTTTGTTCCACCACTTTCTGCTGTGATCGCCCTCCTTTGGAGCCAGCTAATTATGGGCTGAAACCATGAGCAAATTAAAACTTTTCTCCTTTCACTAGTGGATGTTAGGTATTATGACCCGGTGACAAGAAAGCTGACTAATATAGCTACCTTTCTGACTCTCATTTAGAATGACATACAAACATTCTCCCACTTTCGAAATTACAAAAGATTGAATATGCACCTACTAAAGTAATTTTGTAAGACTTCTTCCTTAAATATTTAACTTATTCTACCCATGTACAGTTTTCTGTGGCTTCTATACATATGCACATAAATTAAACTGACTTTTGAAAGCTAACACTCAAGAACTCACATTTTTAAATGAGTGACTATCTCCCCTAAAGTTGTCACCTTGACCATCTTAGTAGACATTTACAAGACATATGTTCTATTTCCCTTCCTTTCTCTAAAGAATTCTCTCAAATTTGTATCATGTCCTCAAAGTATTGGGCGTTTGTACTAGGTCAGCTATGTTGTCCAACCACAGCCAATTACACCAGAGTTGGCACCAAGATAAAGGAAACCACCGAGCCCTCTCTACTGGGAATTTGTCCTTGAGAACCTGAAATTGGAAGCATGTTCACATTGGCTATTGGTAGATGTTCACCCAGCTTGTCTACTTAAATTTGGGGGTCCAATTCTGGTTATCCATCTCTTTGCCATGTGGATAGAAAAGTAGAAAAACTAAATAAGGAAGGGGATTGTATGTACTCCATACTGTTCTGTGCTGTGTATAAAATTCCATCAGCGCACTAGTATAAGCAAACAGTCAATAAACAATGTTGAATAAATGAGTATGATTTTATCTCCAGATTTTGCTCTATTCCCACCAAGGATATTCCTTTTTTATAAACTTGTCCTTGCTAAAATTGTTACCACATACACCTTGTCACTGTTAGTTTGGCCTGTTTATTCATAAAGACACCGTCCCAAAGAGGAAGCAACAGATAACTACCTCATTTTCCACTGTCCAACTCTGAACACTGGCACATGTCCACTCAGAAAAATGTATATTTCCTAATTCTCACATACTATATATAGGTTAGTCAAGGCCCTTTCCTGAATAGATTCATTTCTGTTCCTGATTCTACCCTATGTTTTACACTACACTGTGCTATCAGTTGATAGTGTTCCCTTAAAAATGACATGTTGAAGTCCTAATCCTAGACCTCAGAGTATGGACTTACTTGGAAATAGACTCACTGCAGATGTAATTAGTCAAATTAAAATGTTCTTCATATAAAGAACTGAGAAAAATCGGACTCTCCAAATTTAAAGACCTAATATAAAAGAAGGCACCTGAGATGAATACACGTGTTTCAGATGAAGAAATACAAATGGCAAATAAATATATGAAAAAATGTTCAACATCACTGGTTATTAGAGAGATGCAAATTAAAACAATGCTGAGATCCCATCTCACCAGAAAAAGAACGGCTATCATTAAGAAATCAACCAATATCGCTTCTCGGCTTTTTGGCTAAGATCAAGTGAAGAAATCAACCAATAACAAATGTCGGAGGGGCTATGTGGAAAAGGGGACTCTTCTCCACTGTTAGTAACAATGTAGACTGTTACAACCAGTATGGAGAGACATATGAAAATTCCTCAGAAAATCAGGATTAGAAGTTCCATTTGACCCACCTATTTCCCTTTTGAGTATTAAAAACATCATACCATGCATATATATGCACACCTATGTTTACAGAAGCACAATTTGTAGTAGCTTAATTGTGGAAACAACTGAAATGCCCATCAACCAAGAATAAGTAGAGAAGATGTGGGGTTTTTAAAAATATTTATAATGGATTTCTACTTGGCCATAAAGAAGGTTAAATTTGAGTCATTTGTAGGTAAATGGATGCAACTTGAGACTACATCTTTCAGTGAAATATATCAGACTCACACAATGTAACTATCACATTGTCTTCCTGGTATAAGAAACTGAAAGAATAAATAAGGACCAAAATGCACAATAGGTATTGTGAAATGGGAAGATATTGTTCAAAAAGAAAAAATAAGTAGCAAGGCAGGGAGAAGGGGAAAAGTGATTTTAAAAAGGATAAAATGGAAACAAGTATTTATAACTTGGGAGGGGAAGATAAATTGAAGGGAGGAGAGGGAATAGAGAAATCAAAATATACCATGTACAAATTCCCTGTGATGAATGTGATTATTACATGTATCTAAAATGTACCAATAAGCAATTATAAAATATTAAACTGTTTTTATAAAGAACATTACATGAAGACAGAGACACACAGGGAGAATGCCAAGTGATAACAAAAGCAAGAATTGATTGGAGCTATAGGTCAGCACACCAAGGGTCTCCAGAGCATTCCAGCAACACACCAGGAGCCAGGAAGAGGCAAGGAGGGACTCTCCTTCAGGTTTCAGAGTCCAAATGGCCTTGTTAATGACTTGCTTTCTGGTTTAGGACCTCCAGACTGTGGGTTGATATATTGAGCTTCTTCTTTTTAGCACTCAACTTATGGTACTTAGTTAGGAAAAGGAAAGTTCTAGAAAATTAGCACAGATTCTTAATATCGCCTGGCTTATCAGGTGTAGCCGATAAAGCAGAGACAGACAGACAGAATACCCTGTCTGTTGTGGATGTAGCAATTTCCTTTTCTTTCACATCATCTTTTCTCTCTAGTTATGCTACTGGAGGCAGAATGTCAGTAAGTTGGCGGAGAGAGGTTGTCCTCACTACAGAACCAATAATAACTGACTGGCACAAAAGGCAAGGAGTTTCCACAAAAATTATACTGTGGACTCATTTTCTAAGCTTAGAAAGAATCCCTTGCTACCGTACTTTACAGCACTACTTTTCCTTAGCGCTGAGGATAGAGCTTGGCAACAAAAGCACTTGCCTGGCAAGCACGAGGTCATGAGTTCAATCCCAGTACCAAAAAAAACCAAAAAAAAAACCAAAAAAAAAACACCCCCCCCCAAAAAACAGAACTACTCTTCCCCTCCAAATCCAGAGGCTAGATATTAAAAACTATTACAAATATGCTCTGGCTTTCACTGAAGAATGAGCCTATTTGTAAGATCTCAGCTCTCAAAAATGGAGGCTCCCTGGACCTGAAACATTCTGTGACAACAAAAACTTTTTTCACCTTTACATAAGCTCTTTCCACCTCTCTAAACAGGCATTCTGGGAAAAAATACCCAAGGGAAATGCAAAGATATTAATGTGAAAACAGTTATTATGGTATATTCACAGTTAGTAAAGTATATAGGAGACTAGAAGGCCAAGATGTGAATACAAATTTTATTAACCTTCCAACAATAGTCTCCCACCAACAGACAAAGGAAAATATTTCAACAGAGTAAGACGGCGAAGCCAAACCGTACATTTTAGAGTGGACATACCACTATTGTAGGATATGCCTGCATTCCATTAACATTACTGAGAGTATTGAATATCAAACTCATCACTTAATAATTAGGAAAAATCAAGGTTGTTAGAGGCCATTCTATTGGCCTTAGTGCATGCATGAAAATCATGATGTTGGCCCAAGTGATTTATTTTTCACTTTTTGCCAAACACTTAATCAAAGCAATTTTTTCTAAATAAAATTTACTAGCTAATAATAATTATTTTCAAAATTTGTAGAAAAGAGAATAATTGTGCAAATACTTTATAGTTTTGGAATGCTTGCAAAGATAGGCTTTAATTGAAGCCAGTTTGTAATTCAACAAACAGGAAAAAGTCACCTTTGTGGCTAAATTTTTCCATCTGTTTAGGCTGGGATTTTTGTTTTACAGTGAGGTTGCCCATATATAATTTTTAAATTATTTTAAACAGAATAAAACATAACAATAAAATGAAACAACACACAACAGTGAGAATCTGATACTGGATTTCGAAACTAAAACAGTAGGGAATCTACCAAAGTTATTCTACTGCATATTGTTATCCTCTAAAGAGTCACTCAGATTACCAGCTTTAGACCTGCAAAGTCAGTCAAACTATACATGTTTTAGGTTGTTTTTTACTTCAATGGCCATCATCATAATCTGTGTTCTTCTGAATTAGCTGGCTGCCTGCAAGTGGAGGGTGTTTTGTTTTTGTCTTCTGGTCCACGTTCAGGCAGGCTTATGGGGGCAAGAGGAGGAGAGTTTCTATTCTAGCTCCCCCCCCCGCGCCCCCGCCGCAACCCCCAGCCGGTGTCCGCTGGCTCACGGTGGAGAGAGACACATTTATTTTTTAAAGTTTGACAATATGAAATTTTTTTCTGTTAAAAGTTTTGAAACAGCCATGCAATGAAATCCTGAAAGCTTCAAGCAAATTATCCTTCGTAATATATCCTTTGTAGTACTTTTTAATGAAAGAATTAATTTGAGGTTAGTCTTCTATACACTTTAATGTTGAAAATTGAATATACTCATTAAACCTCTCTAGTTAATAGGAGAATAAATACAGGGTAGGTAAAATGTACTTCCACACATGACTCTGAACTGTCTCAACTGTTTGAGGGGAAAAAAAGATCAGTCTTTCCAAAACTTTCAGATCCTTCCAAGTACTGTTTTTTGTTTCTATTCAGGGGAACTAGAAAACTAGTTTCTTTTTATTTATTCTTTCATTAATATGCTTATGCAGTCAAATATTTATTGAGTGCTTGCTTTATTTGAACTACTAGAAGAGACAGTTATTATTCTACATACACAGTTCCTTAAATGAATATGATTTGTAAGAAAAGGCTGGTATTTGGGTAGAAAAACAAAAAAGCAGTGCTTCTATCTAAAGGCTTTAATCAAATAATGTAGGTAAAACTATAACAGTTAAGCACAGCCATGGCACCCATGGTAGAGTGTATGATTAGTTCCAAATTCTTCCTTCCTTTCTTGTAATCTTCGTCAGGCTTTATTATAGGCAGAATATACATTGTGCCTCTATGACTTTTGAATACATATGGGTATTAAAAATGTATTTGTCAAAGTAAAAACATCAGAATAGTTTGGAAAAATGATGAAAAAGTTACACAATATAAAAGAGACAACTATGAACCAATGGAATGTGAACCAACGTGATTGAAGAGATATTTTAAAAGATTTATGTCATTTTGCTTGCCCTTGTGCAATTCTTCCACCTTCATAATAAAAGCCCCAAGTAGCCACAGATCCCAGAACAAGACTTGTGGGGCATGCACACATCTGAGGCATAAGCCAGAACCAAGTCTATCTAAAACTGGGGTCCATCAAGTTGAAAGAAAGAAAGATAGACATATACAGAGGAATGGAGAGAGATTTGCTGTCTTTGTTAGAGACAGAAGATTGGAAGATAAATAATGCAGAGCCGAATTGCAGCAATAACTAACCGATATGTCCCAAAGCAAAACCCTTCACATTCTGGGTCACCAGCCCACTTAAAAGTACACACTGCTAATTAAAATCCTAGTGCTGTAGTTTAGATCTTGAATCTCTCCCAAAGGTCCGTGTGCTAAAGGTTTGATTTCTAGCTATGGTGCTATGCTATTGGGAGGTGGTCGAACATTTAAGAGGAGAAACTGAGTGGGAGGTCTTTGGGTCACTGGAGGAGGGATATATCTTTAAGGGAGACTGTGGTACCTGGCCCCCTACTCTTTGATTCCCAGCAATGAAGTGGATTCTGCCCCACATTCCACTATACGTTCTGGGACAGGCCCAACGCAATGAGGCCAACCAATCACAGATTGAAACCCTCCCTCAAAATGTGAGCCAAAATAAACTTTCCTTTTTGTAAGATGATTATCTCAAGTATTTATTACAAATGACAGAAACCTAACACATTCCATCTGTGGAAGTATTTCCAACAAATTTGTATAATTTCTCATTGTTAAATATAATGATATAACTAAGGATCACCAGTCATTTCTGGAAAGTGTAACCATGAAAATGAGAGGTAAGATAAACAAATAGGAAATAATATCCCAGAAAAAACAATTCAAGAAAGAGAACTTCAAAAAAAATGTTTGAACTGAGAATACAGTTCAATGATGGAGGACTTGCCTAGTAAGCCCTGAGTTTGATCCCTAGCACCTTTAAAATATAAAAAATAAAAAATAAAAAAATTACTATCCTTAGGCATGTTTGAAAGGAAAATGTAATATAAAGCAAAAATGAGATGCTATTAAAAAGGACTAGTAATTGGAACATACATATGGATTATTAAAAACATATTTGTCAAAGTAAAAATATCAGAAGAATTTGGAAAAATGATATAAAAGTTATACAATATAAAAGAGACAACTATGAAAAATATGAGTGAAGAATAGGAAGTAGAATGGATCCTGACTGACAGTAGTACAAACACATGGGAGAAAGGCTAATGGCTATTCAGTGAAATAATCACTGGCATAGAAAACTTTTATTGATTATCAGTTTTGGGGATCAACCTATAGATAAGTCATAGAAGATTTAAATATGGTCAAACAATGTGAAGAGGATGAAAAGTGGAAATTAAGGTTTAAAAAAAAGCAAATGGAAAGGTAAGAGTGATTTTGAAAAAAAACCTTCATCTTGATAAATTGAGAATCAAATAAGTCATTAATGTTTTATGAAAAAGTAATGAAAGTGTACTACGTCTCTTACATTGTAATTGCTGTATTAGTTCGCTAGAGTTGCTATGACAACTACTACAAATTTCATAGCTTAAATAGAAATCTACTTGCTCAAAGTTCTGGGGCTAGAACTTCAAGATCAAGGTGTAGTTAGATTTGGTTTTACTCCAAGGCATCGTCTCTCTGACTTGCAGATGGCTGCTCTTTCACTGTATACTCCCATGTTGTTTTCTCTGTGAGCTCACACTCTGCATGAACAGATCCCTCTTCTTATAAAGATACCAGCCATACTGGATTAGGGCCCATTCTAATGACCACATTTTAACTTACGCATCAATTTAGGAGACTTATCTATGAATACAGTCACATTCTGAAGTTCTGAGGCTCAGGGGCTTCAACATACAAGTTTCAGGGTAGGAGGACCATAGCAATCACCTATTTTTTTTTTTTCTTAGAGATACTGCAGACTGAGTCCAGGGTTTTCTCACTAAGCTACATCCCCAGCACTTTTTATTTTACTTTTCGAGACAGGGCCTCATTAAATTGCTAAATTTCCCCCATGCTAAGTGCAAACTTGTGATCCTCCTGCCTCAGCTGCTCATAGTGCTAGGATTATGGGCATGTACTGCCATACATTTCATAAATGTATTTTTTGCACAACTGTGTTTTTAAATGCATAGAAATAGTGATATAATTATATTGAAATGAACTAGGAAGAAAGAGTAGGTAGTTTGATAATTTCTAAAATGGAAAGAAATAGTGGTAAATACATGTTATTTAGAGGCATGGAGCCAATTGGAAGCTGCCAGATGCAATCATACAAGTTATTCAGAGTAAAACTAAATAAGGCAGCCCTGGCTGACCACAAGAATAGTTATTAATACTGACAATTTGAAAAGCTAACAGTACTTTACTCTGGTGAACCGGATTAGACTCGAGGAAGAGATAGGTTATTGTTTCACTATAAACCATTGTGTACTGCTATATTCTTAAATGATACAAATTACTGTGATTAAAAATATTTAAACTCCAATTTAATAAAGTAAATAAAAATATTTCAGCTTTTCTTTTCTTTCTTCCTATCCCTGCCATATTTCCAAATCTTATTATCATTGGGCTGGGGAATTGTAGAGACTTAAGTTTTTCTTCTCCTCTCATCCACCCTATAACATATCTAGAGAATATTGTCTTAATTAAAAATACAACCATGTCACTCTCCTGTTTAAAATATTTCAATCATCCTGTCACATTTTTAAAGCTGATCCTGAAACTGGGAAATGCTATGGGTGATCTGTCTCTTGCTGTACGTCAGTTTTGCATTAGTGTAACAAAACACTTGAAATAATCAATTCAGTAAGACACAAAGTTTATTTTGGGCTCATGGTATCAGAGGCTTTAGTCCACAGTCATATGACCCTGTCGTATGGTACGTCACAGTCAGAATATGTGGCAGAGGAATCCTGTTTTCACAGCAGTGGAGAATGAAACAGAGACAGCAAAAGGGCTGGGGACTCAGTGTCTCCTTCAAAGGTACCCTCAATGACCTACCTTCTCAGTAGGATCCACCTCTTAAGGGTTCCGCCATGTCCCAAGAGAACCACAGGCTCGGGACCAAGTCTTTAACACATGGGACTTTGGGGGACACATCCAAACCTCAGCATTTGCTGTTGTTCTATCATTCTCACTTTGTGTCTCCCAAAACTAAAGTCTTTCACATTCATTGTGATACATCTGCCTTTAGTCTAATATTACCCAGCTGTAATTCTTATTCTTCTACTAAACTAACTCCAACATTCTCTCCCCTCAATCTACTTCTCTTCATTCCATTGACTCCTCTCCTCATTCTTTGGTTTAAAGTCAGTGACTTCCGATGAGCACATAAAGACTTGGTTTTCCTCTCTGCTCTAGTGAGCTCTGCTCCTTGGTGTTGATTTTGCTCTCAAATTCCAAATAATTGCAAGATAGCTATCTATCCCTTAATGGAAAACAGTAACAGTCTCTTTGTAAATCTTACATGTTTCATGATTTTGAGTAGCTACTGTGCATATCTTCTACTCAATCACTATGCCCTGGGAAATGCAATTTTTTCATCAGAAAGTCTTGATGCACCTGAAAACTTATAGCCAGTGGTGGAGATGATTCTATAGGAAGCAGATAAACTGGGACTAGAAGGACTGATCATTAAGTTCAGAGAAAGTGAGCATTACTAAAAAAAATAGTGTATAAATGTTTTATAAAAAAAAAAAACTATGGACATATGCCATGATTACAGATACCGTATCTTTTCACTAAAGCCCCATTATATAGTGTAACACTTGACCAACATTTTGTGCCCAAAATACTTGCTGATCCAGAACATTTTTGTGTGAGGTGTTCCTTTTCCATTTAAAACATACATTGTATGATAGAGTATATATTTGAAATATTAACATTGTAAAATTAAATCACCTAATTTATACAAATGCAAGTTGTTTAAATTATGTCTATGAAAACAAACAGAACTTTATAGTTGTATATAAATTCTAATCATACTAAATCTGCAAAATAGAATTATTTCACATTTTAATATATACTGCAATTTTGTTTGAACTGAGAAAGTCATGAAAAATCCATCCCAAAGTACTAGTAAGTACATAGTAAGACATTTTGGAATGCTTTTTATTTTAGGGTATTTTTAAAAAAATCTTTCTTAAGAATTGCTTGAAAATTAATGCTCTAAATCAAAATGCTGCTTCAGCTATAAGTTTTACATAATTCTCAAAGTGCCAAAATAAACTCTTGGATGTCAGGATTTGTAATAGAAAAAGTCTGTTCTTTAAAAGTGCAAAAAAGAGCACATCTGAGGATTTATTCTGAAACGTGAGTGTGTGCAAAGTAGACCTCTTTCAGGAACTTAAGACGTGCTCCTAGGTACTCTATCTTAGCATCTGAGATTCCCCCAGCACCATGATGCAACTATTTCATTAGCTGCACATGGGTAACTTGATTCTTCTTGCTGTCCTTATTCTTTGTAGACTCTATCTGGGCAGTTATTTAATGCTACCAAGCCAAATTCTTTCTTCACTTATTCCTGCCAAGTAGTACCATAATTGTCATCAAGATGTGATCATCTGTTTCATATTGCTTTAACTTACACTGAATGAAAGCACTAGTGTGAGTTGCCATTTTATTTCAACTCTTATTCTTAAAAAGTAGAAAATATATGAATGTTTATTCTTATTCCCTTTTAAAAATTGTAAAATTCTGAATGCATTAGCATTGTGCTATCTGACTGGAGGAAGAAAGATGAGTAAAATGAAAAGGGAAGGTTTTTAAGAGATGAGATTAGTTGAAGCAGGGAGAAAAGAGGACCGCTTAGTAGTATATGACAGCTTACACATTCCGTAACTGCTCTGGCCAATGGGGTACTCTCTATCCGCTACGATTATGAAATGTGCCTAATCTGAATTGGAATGTGCTGCAAGTGTAAAGCACACATAGAATTTCAAGGACTACAGGAAAAAATACAAAATAATTCGTAAATAAGTTTTATATGACTCTATGTTGAAATGATAGTATGCTAGATATGTGGAATTAAATAAAATTCTTAACATCAGTTGTACTTTTACTTTTGAAAAATGGCTACTAGAAAATTTAAAGACCCATTTGAGCTTTACATTATAATTCTATTGAACAGTACTGACACACAATTTACCATGCCAAGAAGTCAAGAGTGTTCAGGGATGAAATATAAGGACATAGGAAGTCATGTGTAACATGTATTCTAGATGCAGTTTTCTATTTTGAAAGGTCTGGAGAATTGACTTCACAGAATTGACTCATAGTTGACACATTTCAGAATTCTAGGCTGAAGATCCTTTTCAGTTACACTTTTGAAGATACTGCTCCACTGTCATCTGATGATAAGCCCTGCTGCTCTTTTTATTCCCACCCACTGAAAATATCTACTTTTCTCTAGATGTTTGTCTTTCTGATAAGGGTAAGGTAGGTGATTTTTTTCAATGAGATTACTTTTCATTTTTGCCTATGTATCTATATTCCCTTTTTCTGGTAACAAGGCACTGGTATTTCTCTGTAAAATGAACTTGCTCTTGATTTTGAGTTAATGCAGTTTGAATGAAGCTGACCCAAGATTCTAGAGTTGAGCATGTAACCCATCAGAATATTCCATTTCCTTGGAACATAAGTAATTGGCTCAAGAATCTGAATCAGCTCATGGATTTTGAGTAATTATTTATAAAGGGGTGCTGCAAATATGGGCGACTAAGTCCACAACTACTTCTGAACACGTCTTTCAAAATTGTAATGAATTCCCATCTTCAGTCACACAAATTTTAATTCTTCTTCAGAACTAAGAATTCTGATTAATATAAAGGAGGTAACATATGATTTAAGTAGACAATTTATATTCATACAATTTAATAAACATTGTTAAGATCATATTGTTAATATGATCAAGTAATTGCATTGGATGATGATAGAGAAAGGCACAAAGTTTATTAAAAGTATCAGTCAGTCATGTATTCATTCCACCATCTACTCAGCAAGCATTAATTGAGATCCTTCTGTACCAGTTACCCTCATAGGCAGGAAAAAAATGTAAAAATGAGAGGTCACAGACATTAAGATCTATTTTCTAAATTACTTTTGTATCTATTGTTAATAATTCTTGTTCCACTTGATAGCCCCAAAATATTCTGTTCCACACAGGTCAAACCTGTATGTCTTGGATGGATCCCTCCATCATCCTACTTGCATTTAGACTTGCTGCTTTCTGAGTCTGCTGTCAGCTCTTATCTGTGTCTGCCCCATCCTCAGTTCAGGAAATGTGTTTAATCTTACTTTTGTGTTGAATTCTTATTTCCTAGATCACTTGCCCTCTTTGTTACAAGGAAACATTATCTTCCACTAGTATACTGAAAAATAATACAAATGCAGTCAGCAGTTTGAAGTTCTGCAAGCCTGGAAATTCATTCTATTTGCACAACTGACTGATAGTTTGATGTTTTAGAATTTTAGATTGGAGATCATTTTCAGTCATGCTTTTTATAACGTTACTCTATTGTCATCTGTTGAGAAGTCACAATGCTCTTTTGATTTCTTATTCATTGCCATCATCTATTTCTTACTCTCTGAAAATTTCTAGAACTTTCTCATCATTTCTGGAGTCTTCAAATTTCCAAAGGCTCATTTCTCTCAGTTTGGGCAGTTTTTCTTTCATTATTTCTTTGAAAACACACTATCAGTTTGTTTACTCTCTCTGAAACTCATGTTAGTCAAACATTGGACCTTCTGAGTTGATCTTGAAATTTTCTTACTTCCTATGATCTGTTTCTGTGTTCTTTTTAAGCACTGCTTTAAAGGAATCTCATCTTCATTTCTTAATATTTCTTTTAAATTTTAATTTCATTGGACATTTTTAAATTCCAAGAGCACTTTCTTAATTTACCATTGTCCTCTGTTTCTATATCTTGTCTCAAAGTAAAGCTTGTTTTAGTGATATAATATGTTCTCCTATCTCTTTGCAGATATTAATTATAATTAATTGGAAGTTTTCCATTCCTTGTAATCTGTTTTTCCATGAATTCTTTTCATGTTTGTTTTGTTCTGTCTGTCTTTCAAGCTGGATGTTTTCCACAAATGTCAATGCATATTTACAAGAGAAGCTCTTAAATGTTTACAAGAAGCTCTGTGTGAGCCAGTTTTGAAGGTAGGTGGGCTTTAGTGAAGTATAATCAGACAGAAGGCCAGCTTCTCATCAGAAGGACATTCGCAAGTCAGTATCTGTGAGCCTTTTCACTAAGACTTTTGAGTATTTCTTCAGAAGCATCTTCCAGTTTCCTGTTGAAAAGTTATAGAGGCTCCTGGAACAAGGTGGTGTAAATTCAGTCTACTTTCACTTAACAATCTGCATTCTGTCTATATTAGCCCTCAACCAATATTATGTTGACTTCCTCAAATTCCTAAGCCTTCTGTCCAGTTTTTCCAAGGAATAAATTTCTTGCCAGGGTTGAGATAAAAATGTCTGGCTGCATGTAATGCAGACAAAGACTGGAAGAGGAGATGGTTCTCTGCCGCTCCTTACACAATACTTTAGCAAGGCTCTCAGCTCTTCTCATTCTTCTATTGTTCTTTTCTTGGGAACAATGGAGAAACAGAGATTGGGGGAGACCAATGATGTTTAAAATAGTTACAAAGTTTTATATTTAGATTTATTTCATATACATTTTATTGGTGTATGTTTGGAATATATAATGTTTACAATCACTTTGGGAAATTGGTGCTCATACATATCACATCTTAATCATTTTTAATTCCCTTTCCCTTTTCTATCTACTTCCCCTCCCAGATCCCCTTTCTATCTTTACAAAAGTACTTCCTTCAAAAGGTTAAATATCATATGGTTTCTCTTATGTGAGAAACTCAAAATACATTTTTCCCTTCAAATTTTATCTTTTGAGCTTAGTAACTCATGCATAAGAAAAAAATCAGTTACTTTTTGCCCACTGATTTGAAAACCTATGATAAGATAATATTAGATTGTTCTTTACCTTCCACTGTTGTCCAAGTGATTATTTATAATTATAAATATAATTATACTTATAATTACAAATATAATTATAAGTATAAATATAAGTTATAATTTAATTTTATCACTATAATGTTAATCTTCAAGTGTTATCTAATTTTGACTAAGTTAAAAGGAACTGAACGTATAAAAGCTTTTCTAACATTCATCTTTATTTCATATCTGTTATCTATGGGTCATTAATCAGATTTCAGAATTTAAATAAACCTTTTCAATGGTGAGAGGTTAAAATATACTTCTTCTATTGAATAGGTTTTATTTCAGAGTTTTATTACTTGACCTCTTTATCATAAAACATTGGCATCTTTACACTATTTTTATATCAAACAAATATTTTCCATTTGTTGAAACTGAAGGCCAAATCCTACTGTCAACAGCATGAAAAACAATTACCAAGTTCATAAATTGTTCATATTTCTGCTTCTCCATGGCATTCTGACAAGTTAAACAATATGCTTTACTTATATAAGTCATTATGAACTAGTTTGTATGAGAATTTTTAGCATACAGAAAGGCCAAAAGAGGTTAATTTCTTGTTTTAAAATATAGCCCCTGAGATGAGTACGGTGACATGTGCCTATAGTCCCAGCATTTTGAGAAGCTGAGACAGAAAGATGGCAACTTTAAGTCCAGCCAGGGACCATGTAGCAAGTGAAAGAGACAATGTCTCAAAGTAAAAGAAAATGAAATGAGACGCTAGGTTCAACTGCATCCCCCTTACCACCATCACTACTGCCACATACATGCCACCTCCTACCACTGAGTTGATGGCAGGGATAAAAACTAAGCTTGGGTTTAGGAGGATATCCTGAGAACAGTGGTTGGTGGTTGAGGGTAGAAAATATTCTATATCTTCCATGCTTTTTAAAAATCATAATTTGTTTTTCTTTTATTTAATTAAACAAAGGTATCTTAGATACCTACCAAGTATGGAATTCTATTATATAGAGAAGGTAAATAATACCCATAGCTTGGCTTTGCAACCTACAAGGCTGTAGAAAGGAACAGTATATCCAAAAATAATTATAGTACACAGAAAAAACACAGGACTATGAGAATAAGTGTGAACAAAGTGCTTTAAGAGCATACAATGCAGTCATCATTTAGTTGAGAAGTACTGAAGAGGTCTCATGTGAGTAAGACAGTATGGAATGTCAGGCTGGGGAGCAGCAAAATGATAGATTAAATCCTGAGGAACCATGATTTTATGTAACTCTTTTGTATGTCACTATCTTCTCCTAAGGATAAGGAATCATACCAGAAATCAGGAAACATTTATGTTTTTAAATTTTTGGTTGCATTAGGCAGCTTTATCATCTTCTTTTCGGTTTTCTAAGAAAAGTAGTGGCTACATTTGGAAGGACAGACAGTCAAATTCTAATTGCATTGCTAACTACCCGGATGATATTCGATACATTATTTAACTTCTCTGAGACAAGTTATGTTTCAGTTTGTCTGATATGAGGATAATAATATAAAAATATTTACATTTAAGATTACAGTAAATGAATTAACATATACAAGTATCACACAACTGAACTAAATTGAACTTTAGTCTAGGTACACTACTCATAAACTGTGTGACTCACATATACTTCTTTCTTATCATCTTTAGGCCCCAATTTCCCTATCTGCAGAATTAGAGGGTTGACCTAGATGATCTGTATTTCTTGTGAACTGTAATAGTGTAGGTGCTAGAGATGACATTTTTATTTGACTTTGATACTGAACCATGCAATTGGATTAAATTGGATCAAATTGCCATCGTTGAGACTCTAATCATTGAAATTTTATTAAAAGGCTGAAAATGAAAGTGATAATAATCCATTAGGCCTTGGGAGTGATCTCAAATAGACACAAAAAGAGTAGAGATAGAGAAGACCCCATTATCATGGGTGGATGAAAGAGAAAGTAGATGGTAAATGGTATTAAATTCAAGTGCCAAGCCCAAACGTTTATGATTTTTTTTTTAAAAAACCTGGAAAACATGCTGTCCCTAATTTATGTGTTAGCCTCCTGACATTTTAAGGTCTGTGTCTTCTTACTACAATAAAAACTGTGTGCAACTCTATAAATTTATTATGAAAACACTAACAGTATATAACAGTAAGTTTTAAAAATGCACATTGGTTAAAATAAACAAAGAACATAAAGAACAAAAATGTGAGATTCTACCATGAGATGAATGCCATAACTGGGGAAGCTATATGCCCATTTGTATGTACATATGGAATAGTCTTGGAATAAGATGGGTATGCAGCATAATCTAAGAAATGAAGTGCATCATCCTCCTGTGTCTGTTTGCTCAATAATTATTCTCTCTTGTGAAGTTTTATCTTTGTTTTTATAAAATGTAAAAAAAAAAGGTGTTGATATTTGGAAATACATCAACAAGATAAAATCATTGTCTGTTTTAGGTATCTCTAATATGTAACTGCAAAATTGAAAGTAAATGCACTACTATGTATATATGTATTGTGATACTGTCTGTAAGTCTACTTCAAAAAGAAAAAAGGATGCTGAGAAATCTTTGGCTCATGAACCTGGGTGAATCTAAAAAACTTGCATGAAATGTAGCACAATATGATTATTTGCCTGAAATTTTCTGGAAGGGGGATATGTTCCATGTCATAAATAACTGGTTAACCAATTTATCTCTAGTTTTTCTTTTTTACATTATAATTTCAATCGTACATATTTATGGGGTACAGTGTGATAATTCAATACATGTGTACTATGTATAATGATCAAGCCAGGGTGTCCCTGATTTTTCCATTTTTGATCCGTGAAATGCAGAAGTAAAGGAAGTATAGTACAATGTAACTTTTAATACAGATACTTAAAAGGTGGTTTCTTTGTGTTATAAAGCTTTTTATAGTTAATTAAGACATCTCTACTTCATAGTTGTAAATATCTAGCACATACAAAGTGTTTCAATTTTATTAAATTGTAAAAGGTACTTTTGTGTTTTATGTTAATAATTTATAACTGAATAATTATTTTACAATACTATCAGTATATTGGATTTTAAAATCTTTATTATAAAGTAAAAGAATAGCTTTTATTTTGGATTAATGTCTTAAAAGCTTGACTCCAGTCATATGCCTTTGTAATTTTATATTTTTTTACTGTAGAAATACATTTCCAACTACTCAGATTTTTGTACTTTTATAACATGCTCTCCTAAAACATACCTCCAATCACAAGAATTGACTACTAAATGGTCAAATCAACAAAATATTAATTTGCCTAGCAGTTTATTCTTGGTATAAGAACTCTGTATTTGCTTAGTATTTTTTGGTGGATAACTGAGCTCGTACGTTTATAGTAACTGCATTGTAATAATGATCCCCAATTTGTTCATATCTTTCTGTAGCCTTTTGTTAGTTCTATGGTTTAGATCAAGACCGTTTGATTTCTTACTGTTATTTGTTTTGAAATTCTGTATTATTTCTACCTTTCTTCTGTTTTGCTTTAAAAAGAATAGACTGTTCCCATAAAGCCCTCGTGAGGCTTTCAGAAGAGGATTGGACCACGGAGCCACTATAGCTGACGTGCTATTAGGAGGTGGGTCAGGTCAAAAATGGCTGGTCCCTGAGAGTGTGACCTGGAAGTACACTTTTTCCTTCCTGGTTCCTTTCTCTGGCTGGCTCCATGTTATAAGCAACTTCCCTTTACCCAGGATCTTCCACTTTGCCTGTCTTCCTTTGAGCCAGCAGAATATGAACTGAAAACAGGAGCCAAAATAAGCCTCTCCTCCTTTAAATTGTGGGCATCAGGTGCTGTGTTACACCAGAGAGAAAGTGACTAAAACAATTAGTAACCAAATCACTGAGGCTTTCCACTTATCTTTGTGATTTGCTTTGGCCCATAGCATACTAGCAGGCAAACACTATACAAAGAAGAAAAGCACTGACACAGTATTCTCTGTTGTTCCTCACATGCTGCCACTATTTAAATAATCAAACTCTAGCTACCTTTGGGATACAAGACACATGACTTGGTCATTCCTGTTTCCTCAGCAAACAGGGAACCAAACTGCATACCATACTAACATGAGGCCAGCTTATATCTTTAGTTCCCAGTGTTAGCAATCCCAGTCAAGATATGTAGAATCTTGCCAGATTGGCAGAACAGATATCCTGAATTGAGAGTAATAACAAACAGTTCTTTTAAGCACTATGTTATGGATTGGCATGTTACACAGCAATAGATAAGGGATATAATGCATACAGGATGTAGATAGCAAGGCAAAACTATCTTTGTAAAGAATATTAACATTTTATTAACATATATCTGTTGTTATATTCAAATTCTTTGTAACTTTTTTGGTGTAGGAAATAAACTCAGATATGATTATCTTTGAGTTAATAGATACCTCAAACATTTGTCAAATCGATAAATAAAACTTAGGCACAAATTAAGTAATTATCTCAGTACTAGATGATTAGAATGAAATGATTTATCAGCTAAATTCCTATTTGTATGTTTATGAAATGATTATCCTATGCTGTCATAGTTTCCATGAAAAGGTCTTTATTTTTTTAAATGCAACTGAATTCCAATGCTAACTCCCTTTATGTTTTTCATTTTTCCTCTCAGAAATTTTGGAAATTTTATAGTCATTGGTCCTGTTTATATTTCTATTTCTTCTTCTTTACGGGAATAATATTGCATTTTCCCAACTGCAATAGATAGTAAAAATGGTTACGTTATGTCATTGCCTCTATGTATATCCATTTACAAGGTAACATGCAGATCCTTCTGAGAAGAAGAATATATTTCCCCACATTGACTATAGGCATGGTTATGTGATTTGCTTTAGCCAATTAACCATTGGGATTTCTGCAGATATGGTCCAATCCAACACCTGAAAAACACTTAAGGATTAGGGCTTAATCTCTCACTGCTTGTGGAACCTTCTGGTAATGATGATATGAATAAGCCTAACCTCTTGAGGATGAGAAATACTGGGCTCTGTTGTCCCAGCTGACAGTTAACCTTCAGAAATAGAGTTGTCTAGCTGACAAGCAGGTAACCACAAACACCCAAGTGAGCCCAAGAGGCCTGCAGAAATGTCTGTTGATTCTAGCATAAATTATCTTGTTATAGTATTATCAGCTAATTAAATAGTTGCTATATTAAACTATTGAGTTTTGGGGTAGTTTGCTGATATATCATTTAAAAAAAAAAACTAGGCCTGGTCTTATAATTTGCTTCATCCATCCAACTATGTCCCTTCTTCGGAAGCCTTAAGCACTGGACCATGATTCTGCCTCATCTTTCTTTTGTCATGGTGACCAGAGAGTTTCTAGATGACTGAGCTTCACAAGGCCTCGTCCTGAATGGACGAGGAACAGCTCTCGCCACTTCTTTCACACTGACATACAGTGTAGTAAGAAACAAACTTTTATATTTAAACCACTGAGATTTTGAGTTTTTGAAACTGGACCATTCTAATGTAGACATTGGTACCAGAAGATTACAGAATTACAAGCAAAAATTTTAAATATGTAGCCATAACTTACAGGTGTAGTGGATGAGTCCAAACTAGATCTTTTAGTACCCAGCATCAGAAATCCTAGCCAAGAAACTTGCTGGAGGCTGGAAAGTTGGAAACTGATGTTAACTATGGTAAAACATCTGGTAAATATCTGATGTACATCTCTTATTTTCCCTTTTTCTAAGTAGCAATGTTTACCATATTGCTTTTGAGTATGTCCCACCAAAAAATAGCGAAAAGTGATCAGCCCATCAGGGTAGAATGAATGGATTTGCTATCTATGGAGTGTGTTTGTTATAAAAGGGGAGGAGGGTTTTGTTCTCTTTAAATTTCTTGCCATCTCTGCCTTTCTACATGGCATGACATCTCTTGCTGGATGCCAGCACCATTATTTTAGATTTTTCAGACTCTAGAACTGTGAAAAATAAATTTCTGTTCTTGATAAATCAGCCAGTCTCTGGTATTCTGTATGGTAACACAAAATGAACTAAGATATTATAGTTGCTTTGCCCCTGTCTCACTACTGTATGTTGGTTCTCTCTGTGTGTGTGTGTGTGTGTGTGTGTGTGTGTGTGTGTAAGTGGGGAGGACAGATACTATGCCTTCTTAAATCTCCATAACAAGAGAAGTTTTATCTAGTTTTAATATAGAGGCTACTAAGCATCACCCAGAGAGGCCAGACTTTAATATTAATGCCTTACTAAACAGACCTTTTAAATTGTCTCACTTGGGATAGAAATAAATGTATTTTGTATTATAAAGAGAGTGAGCTGTAAATCGATGACTAGAAGGATGGATTTCAATAAGATTTGGTGTTACTCACCAATACATCTTTTTTTTTTCAGGCAAATCTTAGAATTACACATTTTCTACTCCTTTGAAGATACACATAACTGTATGATTTGCTTTGGTCAATAAGAAAATATGAGTAAAACTGGCTCATACCACTTTTAGGAAGAATCAGTTTACCATGTCGTATTTTCCTTCTACCTACTAAACCAGGGGCAAGATTTAGCCAAGGCACTACTCTAAGTATCCAGTTGCTGGAATGAAGCCCCCTCACTTCACAAAATGAACATACGGATAAGCAGAAAATGAACTTTGCTTTTTATTGTAAAGCCACTAAGATTTTTGGATTTTTGTTATTGCACCATAACCTGTTCCATTCTAACTAATGTAGATTATTATAAACGTGATGCTACAAAGGCAATTGAGTCTAATACGTAACTGAAACCATCTACTGACAATTCTAAAAGCACTTTCAATAAGTGATTTTAATCTGCCTTCAACTGTAACCAGTCTACAATATTCGAAACTTCACTTAAAAAAATGTTACGAAGATGTGATCTTTTCACTACTCAGGTAATGGTGAACAACGAAGTATTTTTTCATGGGGGTCTTAGGAAAGAAGTCGGATAAAGGCAAGTCACAACACAGGGATAACTCAAAACTTACAGTTTCCAAGAAGAATTCAAACATGTTTCTGTCAGTCTGCTGCATAAATCCCCAGTACTACGTAGCATTTCTCAGCAAACTTGACTAAGCTGCTGTGGCATAAAAGTAAAAGTGTAATTGAAGATGCTATTTAACCTAAAGATCACCCTCCTCCCGGTTATTTTTTCCAGTACAACACAGACTTCATTCCCTAATAACTGAAAAGTGCTAAAGTCCATGTCGTGCACTCTAGGCGCACAGGATGAGACTATCGGACATGCGAAGGCAAAGCAGTCTGAGTATGTCTCTTTCTCTAAGTGTACGTCTCGTGTAGCATAAAAAATTTCACTTCTGAAGTTTTCAGCCAGCTACACCAGAGCCTCTATAAAAATTTTTTTTCTTTTCCTATGAAAAGCGCATCTTTTCCCTAATCCTTGCAAAGTTCTCGTTTTCTGAGATCTCTTCACCTGGAAAACTGAAGTCACTGTGTGTTCCCTAAAGTTACCTGAGATGCAGCCAAATGACTGACCCGCTCTTTCCGAGGAGAGTGGCCAGATGACAGGGACCTGGAAAAGTTTCCAGCGCTTAAAACACGAAGCGAGCCCTGGACTCTTCTTTCGCGGAATCTACGAAAGCTAAAGCAGCGGGGTAGGGCAGGGCGAGACGGACAGCACACAGTCTCAACCCACCTCTGTAGCACCTCACAGAGCGTGCGAAGACAGGAGAGCGCGCCCCACTGCTGGACTACAATGCCCGGCGTGCACCGCACGACAGCCCCGTGCTCCACTTGGGAATTAGGGCGCAAAGGAGCATGGGACGTGAAGTTTCCGGGCGGCCAGAACCCGTCGCCAAAGCATTAAGGGAGGCGTTGCCAGTGCGCTCCCTTAGCACGCGGGTTCCTGGCCGGCTCCGGGTCTTTCGCTCCCGCTCAGGGTTTTCGCGGGCGGCGGGAGCAGTATGGCTTGCAAGAGTAAACTCCGGGGGGGAGGGAGGAGAGGGAGTGGATGGGGAGGCGGGGTCAGCGGAAGCGGCAGGTTGCTTCCTTCTCCTCGCGCTCCTTCCCCGCCTCTCCCCGAGGGAGCGGTGGGAGGGGGAGGGAAGGGCCGAGGGAAGGTAGTGACACGTGTCAATCAACCCCCCTCCGGGGGGCGCGCGCTCCGGGGCTCGCGCCGAGGGCTCGCGCCCCTGCCTCGTGCCTGCGCCGCTCGTATGTAAATGAGGGCGCGTGACGCGGGACGCAGATGGACAAGGGAAGAGAGAGAATGGCCGCTGCCGCCGCCGCCGCTGCTGCCGCCGCCGCCGCTCAGTGTAGGAGCCCTCGGTGCGCGGCGGAGAGGAGAGGATTCCGGCGGGAACTCGACTCTTGGCGCCACCGCCTCATGCACTGTGTAGGTAAGAGAGACACGGGCCGGGGCCCCAGACTGCGCGCGGCGGCAGCTGCCGCAGCCCGAGGAGTTTGTGCCTGAGGCTTCAGTTCGGCTCCGGCTCGGGTCTGTCCGGCGGGGACCGCGATGGGAGCGGCGGCAGCACGGCGGCCCCGGCGCTCGCCTTTTGTCTCGGGGACTCCCTGCCGGCGCGGTTCGCGCTGCGTCGCCCGCCTGCCCGGCTCCGGGGCTCCCGAGAACTGTTGGTTCGGATCCGCTCTCCGAGCCCCCGGGAAGCCGGCCGTGCGCTCACCGGGCCCCGTAACTCCTCGGCACCCGCGGCCGCCGGGCAGGACCAGGGAGCGGCCGGGCGCAGCGGAACCGGCGGCCGGCGACTGGGAAGCAGGCAGCTACGCGCCCCCACCGGGGCACACACACCCCCTTCGCCCCGCCTGAGCCAGGCGGCAGACGCGGCCGGGCTCTCGGGGACCCGCGCCCGGGGGACACTGAGGCGCTCGCGGGGCCGGGGCCGCGGGCGTGCGGCGGGGGGCCGAGGGACGGCGGGGGGCGTCGCCCGAGGGGCGGGGGGCGCCCTACTCTGCCCTCTCGCGCTAGGCGGCGGCGGCGGCGGTGCGGTGCGTACCCCTTTAAGAAGGAGCCGCTCGAGCGCTGACGGTTGGGATTTGAAGTTCTTCCTCCCTCTTTGGAAGTCTGGACGGATGGGGGGGCGTTGCCATGGCAGCGGCACCCTCCGGGCCCCTGCTCTCGAATGCCCCGAAGACTCTGGCTGTCAGGTGATGGACCTTCCCTGCTCACGGGCACTTCGCCCTCCCCACGTCTCAGTCCCGTTCAGTTGTGATCGTGTCTTCCTTGTCTGTGGGGACCGATTGGTTTTGCTTCAAACTTCTGGACCTGGGGCTCATACTGTGGTGCGTGCGGGGTGGCGGGAGACTTGGGACTCTCCGCCTGGCTGCGGGCTTCCTAGCGTGCGCTTTTTCCAGGGGGGACTCGTCGGCCCGGAGCCCCTGTGCAGCAGGTTGGTCTGGCGGCGGGGCTCGGCCGGACCATGGCAGGGCGTGTGTGCGGGGCAGTCTGGGGAGGCGGCTGTTCCTGGGGAGCGGTGGAAAGGGAGACTATTGTCTTGGAGTGGACCGAGGCATCAGTTTGCTCTACCCGCGGCGAGTCAATCGTGGCATTTGGAGTTGGGGAGTAACCTTAGAGCCTTAAGGAAACAACTCTCTTTACCTTGTTTTCCTCTGTTCTTGGCGCCACCTCGCGCCCCTTCTCCCTGCCCCACCCCTCTGAGTTTTGTTTGGTTTGCGCCTGAAGATCTTTCTTGTTTTCACTAGTGACAAGGAGATCCTGGTAGATTAAACTAGGAACAACTTCAGTTCGAAAATGTGCCCTACAGAATACGGTGAATAGAGAAAAAAGGTACAAAAACGGAAGGTTGCTCCGGTTGGAGGCATTTAAGTGATGTTTGTGCAATTTACTGTTTTACCTTTATAAAATGTATTTTGGCCTCGTCTAAGGAAAAGTTAACGGGAAAAGGCTTTAGTTCAGTACTCATAAATGACTTTAGTTCATAAAGTGTTTTTTAAAAGCCTTACGGATTATACCAGGTGCTTGATATTTGTGTTTCTTGAATACAAAATGGACTCATTTTTGTAATTTCTTAAAGTTTTTTCTGCAAAATTCTGCAATTTAGAAATTGCTGAGTTCATTGGGATAGAATCAGATAGATGACAGCATTACAATACTGCTTTATGCTATTACTATGTTAAGTTTTTCCAGGGTACACAGTAACTCAATGTGTCCGGTGAGTTTTTGTTTTAGAGTATTTTGAGTTTCGTTTTTCTTGCCTTATTTAAATAATATTAAGTATAGCTTTGTATTATAAAATACGCTTAAGTTTGAAAAAGTCAAATTTTAATTAGGTGAAACACAAAATTAAAAGTAATAGGATTTGATGGAAAAAAGAACCAGATTATCTTTTTGTGTTACCTACTTGGATACTATTCAAGTAGTTTTGGAAGACATTTAAAATTGAGTTTATAGTGTATGTCTAATGTGAAATCTGTTAACATTTTAATATAATCCATAATTACATTGTACTGTACACGACAATATGTTTTTCCTGGGTTTTAGCTCTATTTGAGAATTGTTTCCTCACAATTCTAATCAAGAGGCCTATTAAGATCCTTGTTATAATAAAATCGTTTTAAACAGGGTTTACACTTGTTGATTTTTTTTGTGTCCTGTCACATTTATGGTGTGATTATACAAAAAGTACTTTGTATCATTATTTTAAGTCACCTTTGGTATTAATATGCTTGCATTTATACTTTGTAAACGTATTTACAAACTAACCATGTTCTTTTCCTTTCTCTTTGTGTATCTGTATATGTGAGGGTATATGTGTGTGTGTCTGTATTGACTATTCAGTGTTCTTACTGCATGGAATCATTTTTATAAAATAATACCCTTCTTGCCTTTCTGGAACAAAATGAGAAAGTTTTACTTCTAAGTGAGATATGGAAATTGTAGGTAGTGTATCAAGATTGTACAGCAAATTAGTACTGGGACCTAGTGAAATTTGGAATCTCAGTTCTTAGCTTACCTCTTTAATTGGATTCATTTTCTATAACTTATACTCAAATTTTATTGGGAAGAATGTTGTTTTAGTTGTTAATGACTACTTAATACTGCACTTAGTTGAAAAGGTGAAAATATTCCATATAGAAAAAGGTGTTTACCTTCTTCATATTTGTAGAACCTATCTCAGATTTTTGACTACTTGTCTTATTCATTCTTGGTTTTTGCTTTAACTGGAGAGTTGACGTGCAAACTCTTTTTCTAATTTGGTAGCTCTATTTACTATTTAATGCTTTTTATATTTTTTTCTGTAATACTCAATGGTGCTTTAATTTTGAGTGCACTCATTTTATAACTGTGATTATTGTTAGTACTCAAAATGATATTGAACAGTAATAGATACAGTCCTGGATCTTATGAAAAATATAATTGGTATCTGATGAGTCATAAAAACAAAGTAAAAGAAATACGTTAGTACGTTTTAAAATATCTGGCCTTCCATGGCCTATTAAGAGAGAAAAGCCTTTTTTTTTTTTTTTTTACTTAGTTTGATAGGTTTTTTTTTTTTTTTTTGGTACTGGGGATCAAACTCATGACCTCATGCTCGCCAGGCAGGTGCTTGTGCCACTAAGCTAAATCTCCCGCCCCAATAGGGCAATTTTTAAAAAAAAAATTTATTTCGATGTAATTTTTACCTTACAAAAATGAAAAATAGTACAAGGAATTTCTGTATTCCTTTAACCACATTCACCATAATCTACGTTGTTTTATATTTCATTACATTTGATTTATCATTCTTGCTCTGTTTCCATATATATATGTTTTTGAACAGTTTGAGAGTAATTTGAAGACTTCCTACCTCTTCACTCCTGTCTTTTTCAGTGTGTACTTCCTTAAAAAAAAGGACTTTGTTTTATCTAACCAGTGTAGGAATTTAAAATCAGCAGATTTAGTATTGACATATTACTATCTATCTATTACTATCTATTACTATCTAATTTATGATCCATGTTCAAATTTTGTCTGTTCATTTATTTACTGTAAAATCGTCTCACCCTACTCCTAGTTCATTATCCACTCTAGGACTGTGCACTGCATTTGATCATCCTTAGGGGTGTTTTGTTTTGTTTTGTTTTGTTTTTTGGACAGTACTTCCTTGCCTATTTCTGGATGTTGGCATTTTTGAAAAGTACATGACAATTATTTTGTAGGCTGTCCCTCAATTTGAATTCATTTCCTCATAACTAGGTTGACTATACATTTGGCAGAAATTCTACTTGAAGAGATACTCTGTTCTTCTCAGTACATCGTATCTTTAGGCTCATGACATTGGTTTGTCCCAATGATGTCAGCTTTGAAAATTAAAGTGTATTTCTCCCTGAAAGTTATTTGCTTCTTTGTGATTAATATTCAGTTTATGGAAATATACTTTGAATAACGGGATGTTGTCAGTCTCATCAAAATTTCTCCCACAAGTTGTAGCATCCATCAGTGATTATCTAACTTTATTCTTTCTGTAGTTGTTAGAAGTTGACATCTGTAATCTTCTCCATTATTTATTGTTTAGTTATTCAGTGTTAAATGCAACACTGTCATTATTTTGAGTCTCAAATTATGTCATATTTGGTTGATTGGAACCTTGTCAAGTGTGTGAGTTTTGTTTTTGTTTTTACAACAACAGGATGTTCCAGGTTCATGTACTTTACCGGTCCCACCTCTTGTGTCAGCCATTTCTCCAAGGTGGTCACCTCTATATTTTTTCTTGGAAAATAAATTTAGGCACTGTTATGGTTTAGATCTAAAATGACTTTCAAAAATCTACTGTGTTTAGAGGTAAGGTTTTTGGAAAGTGTGTCAAGGAGGGCCCGACTCATCAATGGATTAATCCACGATGAGTTGATGCCTGAGTATGTTGTTAGGAGTTAGGGCCTAGTTAGAGGAAGTAGATTACTGGGACCATGACCTGGAAGGGTATATTCTCTCCCTTTTTCTTTGCTGTTTTCTGGCTGTCATGGGTTGTGTATTCCATCATGCCTCTGTCTTGGTTCAGCAGTGGACTGAACCCTCTAAAACTGTGAGCCAAATAAACCTCTCCTCCTTTAAGTTGTGGGTATTGAATATTTGATCTCAGTGATGGGAATGTGACTAACACAGGAACAAAAATCTGTGCACTAGGTTTCCGGAATGATTTTAAACTATTTTTTCTAAAATAAAAACTGATAATCTAATGATTTTTCCTATGATAACAAAGTGACAAAGATTGGATTAGAATCATTCTGTAAACTCTAGTGTCTCTCTTGTATAATGCTGTGTTCAGTAGAAATATAATGGGAGCCAAATGTGTGATTATAAATATTTTGGTAGTCATATTAGAAAACACATTTTATTACTCAAAATATTATCATTTTAACATTGACCCACAAAGAAATTATTAATGAATTGGTTTATATTCTTAACATTAAATTTTCACGATTATTTTACATTTATAGCACATTGCAGTTTGGACTAGCTACATTTCAGTAGTGCTTTATAGCCACATACAGCAAATGGCCACATCATTGGATGATTTGAGTATGGTCTTGGTTACTTTTTTCTTGTTGCTGAGACAAAATACCCAAAATGAAGGAAAGAAAGGTTTATTTAGTTCACAGTTTGTGGAGCTTTGATCCATAATTTGCTGGCTCCTAGGCAGGGTGGCAGGGTACAGGGGCAACACTTCAAGCAGTGGAAGACAGAAGTAGTAGCAAGAGTAAAAGGGTGTGAAAGTGCAAGGGAGGAGCAAGCCTCTTTCTCTCCCTGATACTGTATGTAAGTTTCCCATCCCAGGGCAGGTGCAGCACTGGTACCACCAGTCCCAGCACTAGACAATGAACCAATCACAAACTCTAGATTCAGCTGCCTTTGAAAACCCCCCATGACCCAATGAGGCTTTGGAAAAACATCCAGACACAAAGCCATAACAAGTACTAAGGTATCACTTACTTCTTCCCTTAGAATCTCTTGATAGTAACCAAAACTATAGCTTATTTTATCTTTTCCCAGATCTTTTATTTGGACAGTAAAAGACAGCATAGGCTTTGGAGCAAGACTATTTGTGTTTGAATCCTAGTATTAACTACTTACAATATGAATAACTGTTCTAACTTGCTGAACTTTAGTTATTTCTGTTGTGTCAGTATATCTTAATCTGAGTTGTCCATGTAGAAAGCATTCAATAAATGTTAGTTATCCTTATTTGAGATTATTTAAATTTTTGCTAATAGATTCTGGTAGGAATGCTGATAAATAATAAAACAGGTCATGGGTATATTAGAGGAAAAGAAAGTAAGGCACTGAATAATCTGTATATCATAGTACTTCAGAGCCATAGAATTAGAGTTTTAGAATCATAAAGTTTAATAAATAAATCAAAATGGCTTTTTATATGAAGAGACCAAATGGCATTCAGTGTCCTACATTTTAAGGAATCTTTTGATTACATGGTAGCTGAATATAAGAAATTAGTTTGTTTATTTAAAAAAAATCTTTTATCAGACTAGATCCTCTTTGAAGCTACTTTTTTTGGTATCTGTGCTTTCATTTTTTAAACAAAAAAAGTTAAGAAATAATAAAACAGTTTCAAAACAGGCTAGTAGGAGAATAACAATAATCACCACATTGCATATTGTTAAATTCACAGCAGTTGTTCATAGTACAAAATATAGGCATAAAACATTGTCCAGAAAATTACTAGCACAATTTTTTGCTAGTAATTTTCCCCTCAGTGAAAATTACTTTTTCCCCTCAGTGAATCAAGACAAACCAGCTATATAAATATTACTCTTATTTTAATCTTCCTGTTAATCAACTTGATCCTTCTTTCTGGCTGTTTGTTGCCTCCTGTTCTTTTATTTTACCATTAACTTCTCCCTTGGCTCATTTCTGCTGATGTGTAAATCTTAGAAATCTGGATTGATGGGTACTGATATGGATGGCTCAGCTACCAAAAAACTTTGGTCATAAATTTTTTTTCAAGCATTAGCAGATATATTATTCCTTATAGATGTAAACTGTTACCACCTATTGGCATGCATTAAACAAATGGAATTTGTGGCACTTATGAGTGATTGAGTGGTGTCTTGGTTACTTTTCTCATTGCTGGGACAAAATACCTGACAAGTTAAAAGAAGGAAGGTTTATTTTGGCTCGTAGTCTGTGAAGGTTTCAGTCTGTAGCTGACTGGCTCCAGGGCAAGGTTGTGTGGCAGAAGAGGCATCACAGAAGAGAAACAGTCCATGGCAAAGCAGACAGGCCACAAGCAGCTAAGCGCCTCTCCTCTTCCCATTTATCTCATTCAGGTTATCAGCCTTCTGTGTGGTGCCATCTGTATCCAGGGTGGGCCTTCCCATTATTCACACCCAGAAAGGTGCTAATCAGTGGACTAATTTAGTGCCACAGACTCTTAATCCCAGTTTCACACACCCTAGATCCAGTTGGCTCTGAAAATGCCCATCTATGAGCATATGAGGCTTTGGTGGGGCTCATCTAGATACAAGCTGTAACAAATGGCTAAGACATACCTCCAGCCTTCTTTGTATAACAGGCATGTTAATGAACGATGCATGTAAATTTTGAAATTCTGTGTACTTCTGGATGTTTTTATACTTGTAAGAGTATAGTTGAGCCATGTTTGAGACCAAGCAGAATGAAATTTGTGTTTTTGTAGCTGTTACATACTACCTGCAGATTATTGCTTCATAGTTAACATTTTAACATTAATCCACATAGAAGCCTCTTTGTACCCATGCAGCTTCCATGGGGTGACTGCTGGTGTGCTCCCCTCCCTATTGGCTGTGCACGTAATTTGACATTGTGTGACCCTACTTTCCTGACTTTTCTACCTGCAACATAGATATGATGGTTCTTCCTCGTTCATCTAGCCCATCAGTGGCGAATCTTTTAGGGACTGAGTGCTGAAACTGCTACTCAAAATCCATGTATGTACTGACCAGCCATGCAGAAGCTCAGATGAGGCACTACTGAATCACGGCTCGTGATGCCATCGCTGGGTGCTGCTGTTCCTTTCTGAGCTTGTGCATAGCCTCTACGTGCACTGTTACCTGATGTGTGGCTGCTGGAGCAGTGCTGGGGTGACTTGGTTGGTATGTCAGCAGGGAGCTCTGTGTGCCCATGGTAGCATGCATGACATAGGCTTACCATCACCAGTCTAGTCTTTCAGTGAAACGTCTGTGTACGTGTGGTTCTTACGTTTTTCTTTGTAACAGTCCTCTTTCCTTTGGTACACAGATGATCTCTAATTTATGATGGTACATTTTATTTAGATTTTTTTCTTTTGCAATAGTATAAAAATGATACACACCGAGCAGAAAGTGTTGAAATTTTTAATTTTGATCTTTTCTCTGGTTAGTGATATATGGCGTGATATTCTCAAGATGCCAGGCGTGACAGCCAGCCACAACTCTTAGCCACATATTCATGAGGGTAAACAATTGATACTCTATACTATATCCAATATATTACATGAAATAACCTTTTAATATAGAATAGGCTTTATGATTTATGATTTGCCCAACTGTTGAGTAATATAAGTGTTCTAAACACATTTCAGGCAAAGCCGGTCAGAATGTAACTCAGTCAAAAGTCAAGGCTTATCTGTGTATGTAACTAGTACTCATGACTGATATATAACACAGTACCAAAGGCATAGGTCCAGAATTTTGAGACTTCACTTAACTTTGTTAGAGACTGTACCTAGGGCTGAACGTATAATTCAGTAACCCTTTCAGAAGTTTTTATGCACAACAGAATCAAGATAGAAAAATATGAATGGTCCAGAACAACCTACTGCAAGTGCTAGAAAACTAACAAAATAATGCCGTCTTTGCATTTGAAGAACAGCACTTTGTCCTTAATTAAGGCTAAATAAAAATTTTAAGAATTTTTGCATTTACTAGAAAATAAAACTTAGTGAGGAATCATTTTTCTGTATCTCATCACCTTTCATACAGTTTTCCCATAGGTTAGCAATCCTATCATGTTATATGTACTTGTTACTTTTTTTTTTAAACCAAATTTACTTGTATTTTCTTACTTAGTTTTTTAAAGCTGTTGCCAAGTTCCTACTTTTACAATATCTCTTGGATTCAGTTTTGATGCAGCTAGCATGGGGATAAATTCAGATATCAGTATCTGCAATGCTGATTTTAGTATCTTCCCATGTAATTTAAAATGTACTATAAATTGTTTGAAATAGCTGTTCTGATATATCTCCCAATTTTTTTTAATCAGTTAAAGATTTGTGACCATATTCAACTAGGTAGTCATGGTCTATCTATCAGACTGTTTCTTGTTTCTCTCCTATTTGTCTACTCTCCTCTGTAAACAACCCAGCTTTTTCATATGCTTTTCTTTATTGCCCATTGCTCCAAATTTGTGAGTATCTTTTAGTCATATCATGTATACTGCATCCTTAGTCACTTTTAAAATTTAACTTCACTGTAGAGTCTTTTCTAAAGTACTTATTGAAAAATAAGAGACCTTTCTCCATTAATTCAAATTGGCAAATTCTTTTCTGATGGTTGTGTGCAAGTTGTGTTTATTAAAAATAACTTCTCCTTCAGAAGTTTCCTATTAGAAATTTTCATAGTCAAATAATACACCTTTTAGGGACAAGGAACTTAATTTTTATAAATGTTAGAAAAGACCAAATGGAAAGAACATAGTTCCTTCATAGCCTCTAGCATAATCTGAAGCACAAGTGATTTCATTTTGGAAACTTAAGATGGAAAGTCTGTGAAACTTAGGGTAATACCTGTTGTCAGATGTTTGCTATTTTTGTTTTGTTTTGTTTTAATGTTTTGTTTTGTTTTGTTTTGTTTTGTTTTGTTTTAATGAAAAGTGATGTTTTGGGAACTAAAGGTAGAAATTAGGGAATTATCAGTGTAAGGATGACATTTAAATCTGTGGAAATGGATGAGATTACCTAGGGATTTAAGAGAGTATAACTTGAAAAATGAAGATTCAGTGCCATGCCTAAACAAATGTTTAAATCCTTGTAGAGTGGAAGAGGAACCTTAAAGTAAGGGCATTGAACTTCTATACTGGAAAGCAGTGCCTTTGACTAAATAGAAAATGAGAAGGAAGTGCTGTCATCATATGCAAGAGGAGAAATAACCTTTACAGTAAGAAGGATCCTTAGATGCTGAGATGTCAGGTACCTATGTGGAATAGGGAAGTGTATGTTGCTTGGTGAACATGGAGGTTCTAGCTGAACAAGTAAATAAATTTTAGCTATGATGTATATAATCATATTTTGGGAGGTTCAAAAGTAATTATTAAGATGTGTTCAAGTTACCATTTCTAGTAGATTACTAATTTAAGAATCGTGTTTTCTCAGATTCGGTGGCATACACTTGTAATCCCATCTATTTGGAAAGCTGAGCTAGTCGGCCAACCTGGACAGTTTAGCAGGACTGATTCCAAAATCAGCTGTGTAGCTTAGTGATAGCATGTTTGCCTGGCATACAAAAAGCCCTGGGCTCAATCCCCAGTACTGGAGGAGGAGCTGTGTTTTGAGGAATAACACAGATACTTGCAGCAGTAGTTGGAGACATGGAATGTAGGGATGTTGTTTTTTAGATGGGAGATACAATTTGTAGTACTAAGTAAGATGAAGAATACGTTTTTGAATTTGTGATATCCATGGTTCTTTTATGTGCTCAATTTGAGCTGAGAGCTAATAGCAAAGAATATTGAGGCAAGTAGTATATTGGATAAAGAAATAAGATAGTCCTGATTCAAATTGCAAACATGTGAGTTCCAAATTTATCTTTTGTCTTCAACAAGTATTTCCAGTCAAGCTAATCATTGTTATAATATGTGTAGCATTGGTGTGATAACCATTTTAAGTGAATGTTCTTTTAAAAAATTAATCTACTGTTGTCAGTAAATCATCATGTATCTTGAGTCCTATATATACTATGTGCCAGTTGATTGGGATGTAATTCTGTGTTTCTTCCTAAGTTTTGAACTTGCAGTAGACTTTAGGAATCAAGTATCAAAATACTAACTTTTTAATGGTAAAGTTACATTGAAGAACTTGACTCAGAACTGGGACCAAAAATAGGAATTGTATCTCCTTACTCCCTAGTCCCCTGATTTGAAGATATCTACAGACAGGATTGTGCCAAAGTACAAGGAAGCTCCATACCAGTGAGGCAGAGTGATCAAGAGGGTTGGCTGTCTATGAAAAAAGACCTTTAAAACATTATTCCACTAGGACCAACTATTGGGATGTTGTTATCAATACTAGTTTTGTATCCTTTGTGAAGACTGAAGAATAGAGAAAAAGTCAAAAGCTTTTTTCAAAGCACTTCTCCAAGATTGTGAGGTTTTTTGAGGGAGCTGTTATACGAGAGAAACTGTGTATTGGGTCAAAAAATCTACTATTTGCACTAGGTTTGGATTTATATCTTTCTTTTAAAGAATATAATAATTAGACATGCTAAGGATTAGACTTAGTATAATATAATGGAAAGACAGAAGGAAACAATTTTGTCTTGAAGGATCCAAAAAGAGTAGGCTTTAGAGTTAAAATAGGTACAGTGAATTCTCTCAGGGCTGATTAATGAGTATTTTAGGTTCAGTTAGGTTAGAGGCATAGTCAGGTGGGCAGGTATGGGGCTCACTTAGCCTTCCAGTCCTAGACACACTATAAAGAGGCACGGTGTAACATGATTTTGTCAGTTAGTGTTCTCCCTGGACAGTTCACTTCCCAACGGCCATCTGGTCTCTTGCAACTACTCTTCTCTGCTGTTGCAGTGCAAAAGCAATCTCTAAATGAATGAGCATGACTTTCTTCCAGTAAAATATATTTTCAGAAATAGATCTAGATCTGACTTGTAGACCATCATTCACTGATCTCAGAGTAAAGGATGTAGCGGAAAGGTAGGGTGTAGGGAAAAGAGGGAGCGTGTATACATGAGGACATCCAAGTAGAAATAATGATATATTCTGAAAATATCCAGCACTGTTTTACCTTTGGAATATAGAGTAAAAGTAGGAAGTAGGACTGGAAGTAAAAATGATTGTTTAGTAATTTCTTCCTTCTAGAAATCTTTTAGGAAAAATTATCAGCCTTCGATGGTTTAATAGATAATAGGCATGAACAGATAAGTCAGTTTATTTTGACTTGGAACATTTGTTGTTGGTTCAGGTTTGAGGGGTTTTTGTTTGCAGTAGTTTAAGAAGCTCAAATTGAAACAGCCTTTTTCAGTTAAAACTGGGAAAATGAGCAGTCACCTCAATGAGCAGTATTTTAATTAAGACATTGGATTACCAGAATTCGCGGAGACGGTACCTTGCTTTTCTTTCTAGACTTTCAACAACTTGAGAAATATGGAAATAAAGCAAAGAGAAAGATTAAAGCTGAAATACCATTTGTACCAGGTTAGAGAGGAATAGTCAGGCAGACTTAGCTATCCAGTCCTGGCATTATACAGAAGCACAGCTCAATGTGATCTCTCCGAAGTTTTGTTTTCCCTAAATAGCTATCTCCTAAGGGTGAGAGAAACAGAACTGACTTAGCTCTGTCTGCTCAGTTACTCATTCCAAAATCTCCAGATAATTTGCTTTAGTTGTGTAGGGGTGAAGAGAGACACAGATTGTGGTAGTGGTGCATACTTCCTCATAAAAACCAGGACCAGGGAGACTTTATGGTTAAGTGTACCAGAACCAAATTACTGAAAACACATCAAAATTGCATATTCTGGATTTTTTAAAAAATGCTAGTGTTGGAACAATTGTATTTTTTAAATTCAATAAAAAATCAGTAGATCTTTAAAATTAATTAGGTTTTCCACAGGTCTATATAGGATACTTACAAATTGCATGTTTAGCTGAAAGATACAGGTCTTCCTTTTGTGTAATAGTTTTCAATGGACTTTTTAAAATTTAGAGGAAATTAGGATAAAATAACAAAACACTAAGGTACATTTAGCCATCTCTGTCTTTTCATGGATTTTATATTCACAGATTCAATCAACTTTAGAGTGAAAAGTTTTGGGGAAAATTTTTATCTGCACTGAACATGTATGAGCTTTTTTTTTTTTTGGTCATTATTTCCTAAATAATATACTAAACAACTCTTTGCATAGCATTTATGATGCATCAGGTATTATTAGGAGTCTAGAAGTGATTTGAAGTATATAGGAGGTTAGACACAAGCTTTGTGTAAATGCTATGCCATTTTATATAGGAACTTGGGCATCTGCAGGTATTAATATCTGTAGTGGGCCTGAAACCAATCCCTCACAGATACTGACAGATGGGTTATCGTTTTAATTAGCTCCGATTATAGATGCTTAACACAGTTTATTTACTGGCATTTATTTTTTAAAAATGTCATTTGTTCTTCCATGTTTCTTTCTTTTCCCTTTCTGAATAATTCAGTACTAAAACTTATCAAGTGGGACCAAAGAGGGTCAGTGTCTGCACTGGGTGGAGTGTGAGGGATGCAGAGCCATGTCATATAATGAGTAGGGTGTCAGAGCCTGACGGAATGAGGAGGATACCCACTTGGGTTTTTGTAATTGAGAGAGTAAGGAACATATTTGCATAGAAGGATATACTGTTGCAGGATGTCAGAGCCTAAGCAGGTTGAGTTCAGTATCCATTAAGAAGTGTGCTTTGGTGTGGAGGGTCTGTTGGTCCCAGCCCCAGACTGAAACAAGAGGATAAGGAGAGCACATGGCTGTTAAGGCCCTCACAGGTAGCAGGGGAGTAGGAGGGCATCTGTGTATTATTACCACCTCATGTGGGTATGTTGAGACTCAGGTGGGTTAAGAAAGAGATCATGCATAAAGGTCTTTCAGTGCAGTGTGTCAGTGATGACACATAGATAACACTGGTATAATGTGTCATGGTTAAGTGCATTGTTCAGAGCCCGAGGGTGGGGTAGGAAGCTATCTCAGTAGAGAATCAGTGCAATACAGGATATCGAAGTCTGAGCAGGTTAGGAGAATATTCTTGGAGAAGTACTAGGTATGTAGAATAGGAGTCTTTAACGGGGTCAGAGTATACACATGGCACAGGAGTAAGCTGTTAGTACCAGAGGGATGAGGAGTGTGTCACTGTGGGCAATGGGAGACAGCCACAGTGAGGGTTGATTATATACAAGGGGACTAATCAGAGAAATGTTAAGGATTATGGGAGCCAGGTTTCTTCTTGTCTGAGATGGTAGTTGCAAATACGGAAGTAGAAAAAACTGGAAAGCTATCCTTAGTGTTGAGTTGGAAATAAGGTGTTTGTGAGACCTTGTGTATTCATTGTGTGTGTGTGTAACTGTGCTACTCAGTGAGAAGAGGTCTGGAGCAGTGATATACTAATAGCAGTGAACATAATGTGTCATTGTTAATTTCCTGATTTTAATGGTGGTTTTTGTAAGAGAGTGCCTTTGTAAGGAAATAATTTAAAAAATTGAAGAATGATGGAATGTCGTATAGGTTTACTCTTAAATGATTGAGAAAATAAAAGTTTTTACATAAAACATCTTCTATATGGTTGTTGCAAATTAAAAAAAAACAAATACAGTATTTAAATGTCATTAGTCTACTCATTGTATTCTCATTAATTAATCACTTCTAGATCTAAAAACTATATAGTGATATATAGTTTTACAGATTTTGTAGAATTCTCTTTGAAATAATAATAGCTGTTATTTATTGAATGTTTAACTTGTGTTAAGCACTATGTTAAGTGCTTTTGTGTATTTTCATACTAATTTTCACAAATGAAATAGTGCGATTTTTATTTACAGACAGCAGCATCAGTAGCATAGTAGTAGTACTCTAGTAATGATGGTAGCTAACATTTATTGATTATAATTAACATTTTTATTATACCAGGTATGGACTTTACACATAGTGGATCCTTTAATCCTCAAAGGAAGTTTGCATATCAGTATTGTTTTAAACATTTTACAGTCCCATTCAAACTTTTTCAAATCCTTAACCTTCGTGCCTCTTGGCTTTTGGAGGTTTGTTTCCTTATTCTTGATTATAGTATCTTCTATTCCATTGCTGCCTTTTTGAAGTTTTGCAATGCACGCATATATAATATACACACACACACACACACACACACACACACACACACATAGAGGCTGGAAGCAGCCTGCGCTCTGCTTCTTGAGTTGAAAGTGCTTGCAGCAATTTCGATCCCATGAGGAAGCCTTAGCATGTCGCTTGGACACTGGGTGGTAGGTTCCCACCCAACGTCCCCCGTCACTGGAGGACCCACTGTAAGGTTCCTCCAGGCCTATTTGGGCCCAGCCCAATGATCCCAGAGCTGCCTGCGCGTGGCCTTGCTAGCGCGCGCAGTGATTTCCATCTCACAGGGAAGCTTCAGTAAGTCGGTAGGGCCCCGACCAGCATCCTCCATCACCAGAGGACCCATGGGGGAGGTCCCTCTGGGCCTGTTTGGGTCCTGCCCAGTGACCCTCCCCACAAGTGGTCTGGAGCCTCCTGAGCTCCGCTTTGCAAGCTGAAAGTGCCTGAATTGATTTCTATCCCACAGGGAAGCCTTGGCGCATCACTCAGAGACTGGTAGGGCCTAGCCCAGTGTCTCCTATCACCAGAGGGCCATGGAACGGTCCCTCCAGGCCTATTTGGGCCTTGCCCAGTGACCCTGAATGGCTGGGAGCCACCTCTAAGTCCTGTCTAAGGACCTCCACTCGGCTGGGGAAGCTCCCTGCAGTAGTGATAGATATTCTCAACCCAAGAAACAACTGAGACCTTGCCTTCACCTTTTCTAACGGAGTTTAGGAAAATGACAAAACAAAAGAGCAAAATGCATTCTCAAACTTCCAGCCCATCCCAAGCAAACCTAGGACACATGGACCTAGAAGAAAATGTAAGCCATATACCTGAAATTCCTGAAATGATAGCAACTGAAGTAAAGAACTTTGAGAAACTATAAAAGAACTCAGATTAGAAATAATCTCCCACATAAAAGAAGAAATGGTAAGTGTAATGAAAGAAATGCTGAACACATCTAAAGAAGACATAGTTAAAAAATTAGAGGAACAATGCAAGAAGATGGAAACCTTGAGTGAACAATACAAGAAACAAACAGAATACATGAAACAGATTCAAAGAGATATCCAGGAAATCAAAAATTCCCTCAAAAGTTGGCAAAACTGCCTCGTGAAAGTGAAGATGGACTTTCAGCCCTCAGAGACAAAATTGCGGCTAGTGAACAGGAAAGAAAAGATCTTTTTAAAATAACAAGGCATCAGGAAATAATTCAGTAGCTGCAAGATGATGCAGTGAAAAATAGCATAAGATTGATAGATATAAATGAAAAAGAAGTGACAACGCAAATGATATCAAGAGACTATTTACAGAAGTAACAGCTAAAAACTTCCAAAACATGAGAATGGAAACTGAAATACAGATAACTGAAATAGCCATAACTAAAATAAAACTAAAAAAAAAAAATTAAAAAATAAAGTAAAACTATACTTAGACGTATAATAACATCCCAGAAATCCAACATAAGAACACAATATTAAAAGCTGTTAGAAGAGACAGATCACCTATAAAGGAAAGGCTATCAGAATCACAGCAGACTTTTCTCAACACAGAAAATGAAGTCAGGAAGAGCATGGGGTGAAGTATTTCAGATACTAAAGGAAAACAACTTCCAGCCTAGATTGATGTACCCTGAAAAACTGTCCTTCAAAACTGATGGAGAAATAAGATACTTCCATGACAAAGAACAGCTGAAGAACTTCATGACCACCAAACCAACCCTGCAAAGAATACTGAAAGACATTCTAGATACACATAGGATAAAACCAGTAATCAAGGCAAACAATTAACCAGAGTAGAAAGGTAAAGAATCAACAGCAGAAGGATAACATGTCAAAAATAAACCAATATATATCAATGATAACCATTAATGTAAATGGCCTCAAATCACCAATTAAAAGAAACAGACTGAGAGAATGGATCAAGAAACAACGTCCAACCATATGCTGTATACAAGAAACCAGTCTAACCCAAAAGGAAACCCATAGACTGAAAGTCAAAGGATAGAAAACAATACTCTATGCAACAGGAACAAAAAAAAAACCAAAACAACAACAACAAAAAAAAACCAGAGGTAGCTATTCCGATTGCAGGCCATGTGAACTTCAAACCAAGAATGATCAAAAGAGATAAAAGAAGGTCACTACATACTAGTTAGGGGAAAACTTCAAGAAGAAGAGATAACAATCTTAAATATATATGCACCAAATTCAGAAGCACCCAGCTATACAAAACAAATAACAAATGAAAAATCAAACAAGCAATAACACAATTATAGTGGGAGACCGTAACACCCCACTGACATAAAGACAGACAATCAGCAAAGAAGTAACAGAACTGAATCATACCTGTGAACAAATGGACTTAGCAGATGTGTACAGAGTGTTCCAGCAATATCAGAATATACATTCTTCTCAGCAGCATATGGGACATTATCTAAAACAGGCAATATACTAGTCTATGGAACATGCTTAAGTAAATACAAAACAATTGGAATTATCCTATGCATGTTATCAGATCACAACACCACAAAACTAGAAATTAATGACAAAAGAAACTGCAAAAACACCACAAACACATGGAAGTTGAATAATACACTCCTGAACAATCAGTGCGTCACAAAGGAAATTAAAGGATGTCTACAAGCAAATGAAAATGCAAATACAACTTACCACAATCTATGGGATGCAATGAAAGCAGTCCTCAGAGAGAGATTTACTGCAATGAATTCCCACATCAGGAAAACAGAAAGAAAACAAACAACTTGATGCTACACCTCAAACATCTGGAAAAAGAACAAGTCAAGCCCAAAGCCAAAAGAAAGGAGGAAACCAGATATTAACACAGTAAGAGTCTAAGAAAACAATACAAAGAATTAATGAATCAAAGAGTTGGTTATTTGAAAGAATAGAATTGATAAGCCCCTAGCCAACCTTATTTTAAAAATGAAAGAAAAAACTCAAATTCATGCAATAAAAAATGAAAAGGATCAAATCACCAAAGACCCTGTGGAAATATAGAAGATCATCAGTACCTACTTTGAAAACCTCTACTCTCATAGGTTTGATAACACAGAAGAAATGAACAGATTCCTAGAAACATATGAGTTACCAAAGCTGGATTAAGATGATGTAAAACTGCTAAATAACCCAATTTCGATTAATGAAATTGAAAATGTAATTAAAAGATTACCAATAAAGAAAAGCCCAGGTCCCAATGGATTCACTGCAGAATTCTACAAGATATTCAAAGAAGACTTAATGCCAACACTCTTCAAACTCTTCAATGAAATTGAAAGGGAAGCAATTCTCCCTAACTCATTCCTGGAAGCAAGTATTACTCTAATACCAAAACCAGGGAAAGACCCAACCAAAAAAGAGGCCAATCTCCCTAATAAATAGGCCAATCTCCCTAATAAACATAGATGCAAATTTCTCAAAAAAATAACAGGCAAACAGAATGCAGCAAATCGACAGGAGGATTATGCACCACAACCAGGTAGGATTGATCCCAGGAATGCAAGGATGGTTCAACATATGCAAATCAGTAAATGTGATCCACCATATCAATAGAGCCAAAAATAAGAATCACTTGATCATTTCTTTAGATGCAGAAAAAGCTTTTAATAGGTCCAACACTCATTCATGATAAGAATCCTACTGAAAATTGGAATAGATGGTCTGTACCTCAATCTGATAAAAGCCTTGTATGACAAACCAACAGCCAGCATCATATTAAATGGCCCAAAACTGAAAGCTTGCACTCTAAAATCAGGAACAAGACACAGATGTCCATTATTACTACTTCTATTCAATATAGTGCTGTAAATATAGCCAGAGTAATTAGACAAGAGAGAGAAATAAAAGAGGTTAGGAAAAGAAGTTAAATTATCATTATTAGCAGTTGACACAATACATAGAAGACCCCAAAACTCCATTGGATGCCTCCTATGTATAATAATTAAATTCAGAATCCTAGGTATAATAATTAAATTCAGTAATTTAGCTGGATACAAAGTCAGCACTCAAAAATCAATAGCATTCGCATACACAAACAGCAAAATCACTGAGAGAAATAAACTACACCCTTCACAATAGCATCCAAAAAAATGAAATTCTTAAGACTCAGTCTAACAAAAGAATAGCTGGATACAAAGTCAACACTCAAAAATCAATAGCATTCCTGTACACAAACAAAAAAACTCACTGAGAAATAAGAAAAACCACACCCACCTTCACAGTAGCATCCAAAAAAATGAATTCAGTCTAACAAAAAGTATCTAATGAAGAAATCAGTTGAACAAAAGAAGTAAAAGATCTACTCAGTGAAAATTACACTACTCTGAAAAATGAAATTGAAGAGGATCTCAGAAAATGGAAAGACATTCCTTGTTCATGGATAGGAAGAATAAACATTGTTAAAATGACTGTTCTCCCAAAATTGCTATGCAGATTTAATGCAATTCCAATGAAAATATTATTAGCATATCACACAGATCTAGAGAAATAATTCTTAAAATTCATGGAGAATCAAAATACATTGAGAAGAGCAAAGACAATTCTGGGCAACAGAGGGAAGGCAGGAGGCATCAAAATCCCTGACTTGAAATTATACTACAAAGCTACTATAATAAAATCAGCCTGGTACTGGAATAAAAACAGACTTGAAGGTCAGTGGAATAGATTAGAAGATACAACCACAACTACAAACACACTCAGCCAGTGTATCTTTGATAAAGGAGCCAAACATGTTAACTGGAAGAAAGATAGCCTCTTTAATAAGTGGTGCTGGAAAAACTGACTTTCCATATGCTGAAAACTAAAACTAGACCCATGTGTATCACCATGAAGTAAAGTCAAAATGGATCAAAGATCTAGCTATTAAAACAGAAACATGAAATCTTCTGAAGAACAAAGTAGGTAGAAATCTTGAAGACATAGGGGTCGGCAGAGAATCCATGAACAAAAATCAAATTGCATGGGAAGTACTTCCCAGAATCAGCAACTGGGAATTTGTCTTATTAAAAAGATTTTGCATGTGAAAAGAAATCTCCAACAGAGTGAAAAGAAAACCCATGAATTGGGAAAAAAATCTTAGTCAACTGTCCCTCAGACAAAGAACTTCTGTCTAGAACATATAAAGAATTTTTAAAAAATCAGAGCCCTGAAGTTCGAAGACCCAATTCAAAAATGGGCATCTGAGATGAATGCACAGTTCTCTGAAAAAGAAATACAAATGGCAAATAAATACATGAAAAAATGTTCAGCATCATTGGTCATTAGAGAAATGCAAACTAAAACCACACTGAGATTGTATCTTACTCCAGAAAGAATGGCCAGGATAAAGAAAACTACCAACAACAAATGCTGGAAAGGCTGCAGGGTAAAAGGAACTCTTCTGCACTGTTAGCTGGGAGTGTACACTGGTGCAACCACTGTGACGGTCAACCACTGAATTTAGTCTAGAGTTTTCACAAAAAGCCGGGATTGGAAGTCCCATTTAACCTAGCTATTCCACTTCTGGGCATATTCCCAGAAGAACTGAAAATATCATATCGCAGTAATATATGTGCACCCGTTTTGCTAGCAGCACAATGTGTAATAGCCAGACCTTGTGCCCAAGGTCCCAACCTAAATGACGAATGGATAAAAAAAGATGTGGTACTTTTATACAATGGAGTACTACTTAACTATAAAGCATGATCACATTGAGATATTTATAAACAAATGGATGCAATTTGAGACCATACTCATAAGTGAAATAAATCAAACTCACATTTATAAATACTGTATTGTCTCCCTAGTGTAAGAAATGGTAAGAGTACATAAGATACAAAAATCCTCAATAAATATGGTGAAAGGGTAAGAATCTGCTCAAAGGGGGAAAAATAATATCAGGGAAAAAAAAAGGAAGGGAAAAGAAAAAAACATCTAAATTTGTATAAACACACTTAGGATAGGTAAAATGTGCTACAAATTCTATTGGTTCTTGGAACAAAAGAGTTAATATTCATAGGATTGGAACAATTGTATGTTTATGTCTGGTGATCTGAGGAACTCTTTCAAGATCGTTATGTAAAATAATAACCTTAGTTACATTCCTACCACCTTGTTTTGAAGGCCTATATTGTTTTGGGCTGTTTGCTATTGTTATTTATTTGTCTTTTTTGTTTCTTGTTTTTCTAGTAATTTGTTTTGTTTTGTTTTTCCCTCTAATGCAGAAAGGATAGGTGTACTGGTAGAGGCATATGCACGCCTGGAACTTGTAAACAGTTTACGAGAATCGATTGTATTATGCGTGATGAAATGAGCAGCTACTTTGAAGAAAAACAAACATTATGGTATCCGTTGCTGATTTCCTATTGTCATGCTGTGAAATCCAGTAATGCTTTTATTCTTTGTTCAGAGTCGTTTGGGCTGTTTTGTATTATTTAATTTGAACATACATGAATGTATGGACAGCTATCTTGAAGAGAACAAGAGACATTACGATTGCCATTGTTGATTTTCCTGTTGTCTGGTTTTGAAGGCTTGTAATGCCTTCATTACTGTGTTGATCAGTTTTATCCTATTTTGTTTTGCATGAATTCATTGTGTGTGAAGATATAGACAACTATTTAGAAGAAAACAAGAGATGTTATGGTAGCCACTGTTGATCTCCTATTGTCTTGCTTTCAAATCTGTGTCACTTACATGGCTTTCTTCTAACCCGCTTTATTCTGTTTTGTTTTACCCCCTTTAAAAAAGTAACATATATACATATATAGAGAGAAAAATATGTGACCATAAAGTTATACTCAGTGAGCAGAGTGAATATACTCTCATTACCACTACCAGAGAAAGAATTAGAAACCCATAGAAGTTCCTTGATAGTCCCTTCCAAATACCATTTTCTGCCACTCTTCCCAAATGTGGATAGTAGTCTGGCTTTGATTGATTTTACCTGGCTTGGGAAACTTTGTTTAAATGTAGTGATATAATATGTAGTCTTTTGTTATTAGCTTTTTACATCAGCATTGTTTATGTGATTCATTCATATGGCTGCCTGTAGGTACTGTGTTTTATTTTCAGTGCTGTATGATATTCCAGTATGTAGATATAACATCTGTTCTTTTGAAGGATATTTGGGTTGTTTCCAGTGTGCATAATTAAAAATAATATGGTGAACATTATTACATACTGTATACATATTCTTGATTTTGGGTCAACTCTTGGATATGTTTATATTTTATTTTAGCTAACCTGATTTCACTTTTTTCTAAAATTCTTCTTAGCTTCTCCAAGTGTAGAACTCTGTGTGTTACACTGATACTACTTTCCTTCCTATCATTTTTATACTTATAGTAACTGCTTGCTTTTCAAGTTGGAAGTGCATGTATGTGTTTGTATGCATGCATATTCTATCCAAAGAAAAGCCATGCTTTGGTCTATCTTGTCCTCCTGACACCAAGTACTGAAGTAATTGTTGAGTGAATGAATTTTCTATACATTTGCCTCTTCAGCGTTATAAAACCCAACCATAAATCTAACATTGAGCCCTATGCTTAATTACTCCCTGCAAAGTTATCTTAAAATTTGAACATGACAGGCATCTGTGTTAGATCTTGTATGTTCATTCTACTACACAACTATTTTGTGAAGTACTTTGGACCTTAGTAACTCATAACACATTTAATATCCTTACTTATAGTAAATTTAATATTTGTCCTTCAAAGATACTCTTAAGTTTTGGAAATTGCCAAAAGACATTTAGAATCAAGACAGGAATTTTAGGAACTGTATCAAAAGTGAGTTAAAATTTTAGTCAACAAAGACTGACTCTTTTCCCTAACTTCCTACCTCTTATGCATTTAGAACCTTAAAAATTACTTCTTTTTACAAGATTTAAGTCACTGAATTCAGGGTATAATTAAGTCACTGATATAAGCCATATTTTATAGCACAGTATTGTGCTTGAGTTTCTTTTGTCTAAAAAAACTGATTAGTTTGCCAGTTACTTATGTGTAATGTATACTGAGTATTATTTCTTTAATTTGTAAAAGTTACTTTCTGTTTTTTATAGACTTGTTTATCTTGACTGTTGTCTTTTGTGAAACTAATGTTTTCATCCTTGTTTTAATCCTCATGTGCATTACTAACAATTCTCCCCACCTCAAGTAATAATGTTAATATATTTTTAACCATCTTTTTAGACTTCATCTCTTTATTCTTGCTTATTCTTTGTCACCTATTTAGTGTTCTCTAAAGCACTGTCATTTGCCACAGATATTCATTTTTACATTATTATTTATTACATTTTATTATTTAAAACTGGTCTCTATCAAAACAAGCATTTTGTTGAATATAAATAGTACCTCCTTCATTTCAGCCAAATCTGTCAACCATAAAATTCAAATATATTTTTTAGGTGAATCACTGTGACAGACCCAGAAAACAATACATTGCTTACAATATCTATTGTGAGAGGAGCTAAACAGTTTAGCACAAAAGAATTTCAAAATATGAATCAAATTAGTATATAAACATAGTTAAATAATGTAATAATAGTTTCAATAAATTCTAACAAATGAGATTAAAGAAGGCTTTGAGTTAGATACCATTTAGACAGTAATGGTGTGCCAGATTCGTATATTTTATATATGAACCACATGTTGCTTAATGTGATTAACTAGTTGTTCATCTGGTGATAAAGCTGAAAAATGTTTTAGGTTGATTTGGAAAACTGGATAGTGGGCAGGTGACCAAAGATAGATAAATGACATTTATGTATGCACAAAAGCTTAGATGTGTAAACAACATAATGGGTTAATTGAAAAGTGGCATGTAGTTTGCTTGTGATGTAATAATAGAAAAAGAGGTTAGAGAATAGGCAGGGATTAGATCAGAGAAGGCCATGTATGCTATGTTAGAACATTGTGATTATCTTCGAAGGTGATAGAGATCCATTGAAGAGATTAAAGTAAAGTTAGTACATAGTCTTGTCTTCCAAATGATGAGTTGATTAGAGCAATGATTCTGCTATCCATTATAAGAATCTTGGTGATCAGAGAGATAGTAAATCTTAAATTTTCTGCATTGCTAGTAGAGGTGTGTAACAGAAGTGGATCTTTAAGGTAGAAGTACTTCTTGTTTGGAATTATAAAAGTTTGTTTCAATTTATTAATAACATCATGCTTTTAAAAAGTATATACATAATGTAATATGTATCCAAGTGCTGTCTATCTTAAAAGAATAAAATAGGACAGAGGAAATTTCCACCTGTCATTTGCCAGTCCTATTCCCTTGCTCCATCCTAAAGGTTTATATT